>JAJOZX010006217.1:0-297753 GCA_023014485.1 Bathynomus jamesi | reverse complement strand
CTCGATGTATGGCCTTCATATCGGTCAATACTATTTTTGTGCCTACTTTACATTCGGTTTGCAAATTATCTTTAAACACGGCTAGAATACATTCAAAAGCACGCACAAAGAGGTGATCATTAGCCGCAACATCATTATAAAATGCAAATTTATAAACACTCCTTTCCAAACGAGGGTTTATTCTTACCAACCCGAGCTTTTCAATCGTGAACTCTTCTTCACACTGCGTAGCGGCAGTTGAGATAATCTTCTAAGTCGTAACGACAGCTGTTCATTATATAAAGAAATAGTTCTTCAGGGTGAACGGTGTAGGTGAGCTAAGCCCTGTACCGCTCAAGTGCTTTGTACCAAAGTTCATGATATTTCAGAGAGTCTAAACCTTTTAAATAAACATCCAGCTCTAGACCATTCTAACCTTGTTCAGTCCTACACTTGGTAAACCCGTCGAGCAGAGCGGTGAACGCTTATTCAAGAACTGTATCAAAATAAAGCATATCCGCAATACGCGCGTCTAATATAGGCTTCAGCTTGCAGAAACTGACGATTTAAAATATTCTGTCAAGTATGAAACGGTTTCGCGAAGGGACAAGAACGTGATTATTAAAAGCATTCTTCCACACCAGTCATATATCAATGCATGGCTGATCGTTATTTATACACAACGTACAAACAACGGCGTATGAGGGGCTATCACTAATCTGCTCTCTTCTTGTACCTACACCTGCAGGAATTTTATAACACCCCTCACTCCATTTCTCAACTACCACTAAGATTCTATTCATCTCCTCAACACTTAAATAAACAACATTCCGTTTACCAGAGTGTCTACAATCGTTTCCAGTACATAGTTTATGGCACCGGTTTCACGCCTGAACACGCGCAACGACTTCGTCACGGAAACATCGTACGAGGCATTGAGAATGCTTCTCAAAGGAAGTTTCATGTATTCGAGGAGTGCACGTTCAGCCGGTTCAAGCTCTGAGATGACTATGAGCCACAAGCGAGCGGATCGGCTCGACGGGAGGAGTGAGTCACACCATAAGCTGATGAAACGTGTACGGCATCGTTCCAACGTGAATACTTGTATCCCATTATACTGGGTAGTTGTTTTGAGAAATTTTCCGATATATGAAGCAATACCGGTTTTAATGTGTTATGACTCCAACTCACCAGAATACGCACCAGACATTTTCGCTTAGGGGGATTTTCACGAACTAAACACATTTTATTCACACTCCGGTGCACTATTTAAGAGGAACATATGCCCATATTTTTCCTTTTTGTTTAGCATGCGATACGCGCTCTAAATTATGTTAAAAACTCACGCAGACATATAGCCACAACCTCACTACAAACCTCGTCATGATATATATTAATGTAGTGGTAAAAATACTTAAGATTTTCCATGATGACAAGATTTACATTCTCAGTCGCAGGGTACGAGTACTCGGTATGATGCAACATGACATAATAGCGTTTGTCCACCACTCAACACCAAGACTCACTAACCATATTCGTTGCTTCTCTTCTGCACGTGTTGTTACTTCTACTTCACGGTATATGTAAGCTTTCATAATGTTTAGTCCTACAACATAGTTCAATACAACACTTGTACTACGAAAATCCTGCAGTGCTCTCGCCAGAATAGTATCAAAGGAGGGTGCAATAGGGAGCCATTCAGTAACCTTGTCTTCACACTTTGCCGAATACCACTTCATAAACGTCGAACACCCAATATTAAAGGTAGCCATTACCTTTTTTCGTCTACGTAGGAAAATACAAGTCTGAGACACAGGGCTTGCAGCGGTCAACTGAGCACGCAGGGAAGAGATATGCCCAGGTAGTAGCAGGAGTCACGTGACCGATAATACAGGGGGGCGGAGCTTAGAACTTTCTCTTGCAGACATGCTGGGCCGAGCTTAGAATAGCATTTTCGCCTGTACACACACACACATACAAAGGAGAAAGTGAAACGCTAATTGAAACACGATTTATTTAATAAACGAAATATTCAAGATGTGTACAAATATGTACAAATACGTGTAGTAAATAAAAATATCGTTAACAATAGACATATATAAAACGTTTCCTATAGGTGTTACGGCACACCTTTGTACCCCTAAGTTTCTGTTTACGCCCCCCCCAGCTTCTGTCCCCGAAAATTGTGGGTCCCTACAGTTAGTTGGGATGACTGGTTGTCGTCATCATCATCCAAGCACACTAGATCCTTCAACGAATCAAAGTTAACGACCCGTCGATTCGCCTGGTTGACCGTGATGCCCTTAGCCTTCACGATATATTTCATATCCTCCCCCACCCTCAACTGTACCCCATAAGTTTCTGGTCCTGTTGAGACAAAAGAGTCGGCGTATGCGATGTCTCCATACTCATCTTTGATCTCATCAGTCAACTCTCCGAGGAATTCACCAATAGGAGGCATGTATTCACCCTCCCTCTCTGTGAATATCACATTATCTGTATCGGCACACAAAACCCTCCGACCAAGAGAATGCAATAGACCCCGAAGTTTGATGCGTGCGTATGCCGTTGTGAAGCTGGCTACAGGTATGTTTGCATGCCGTGAGGTATCTGTGGCCAATTCGGTATTGCTGTACTTTATTATGCAAGTATTATCTACATTCACGATCTCCATGACCTCTTTATCGGGAGCATTGGCATAATCCCAGACTTGACTGTAACTTTGTGCCAAATGAACGTTCCCGTTGCCAGTATTCTGTGCAAATTTTCCCCAAAGACTGTTTAGACAACTTTGCACTAAAGCGCACTTCACGCACAGGAGAAACATGAGTTTGTGATCTATAACGACGGGTAAGATCGGCATCCATAAATCGCGTAGGGAAAGCACATCTACGAAAGAAAGACCGAAATTGTACCCGTTCAAATTTGTTGAGATCACCTCGATGGGAGGGCAGGTCAGGTCCCACCAGTTTTTCAGGTGTACTACGGGGGTATGGATTGTTCTTCATCATGCAGGGATATAAAGAACAGAAATCGTAGTAATGGAGTTTCACGCCCTCCGTTGGTGGAAGGTATAGCTTGAATGGATTTGTACGCCCTCCGAAAAAGCAATCACCGCATTTGAGAGGATCCAGCACCATTGAACGCTTGATCGTGTTTATTTCTTCACGGTACTGTCCATCTGTCTCCATCCATGCGTCATACTCATGCTCCCACAATACCTTGTGAGTGAACTGGGCGCCTATAAGTTGAGCGCGGGTGCGGAACCACGCAAGACTGTCGGCAGGAGATCTACTGTGGATATTTTCTACGATTCCACACTCAGGACGGGGCATCCGTGTCACCAGCATCCGTTAAAGGAGTACATAGTCTTCTCATTAGTGGCACGGTTTTCGCTTAGACCATCAACCCAAAAAACACGACCATTAACCTTAATGGGTACTTCCCCGTGTTGCGGGCATGCTTTATTTATACACCTATCTGCTGCTGTATGTGTATAAGCCAGTGAATAACCTTGTGCCCATAACTGTGAAGATTGTTTCTGTGAATAACGGCTAAGGTGTCTTTAGGCATGAAGTTATTCTTGAACACCAAAAAACATAATGAGGCGATCGTGTTGCGACTTACAACGGATCGCATTTGAAACGGTCTATGTACATCTTTCTAAAGGCCTGAAAACATACTCTAAGCAAGCGCACATCATTCACGCAATAACGCTCATATTCATCAGCTATATTATAAGGATTAGATTCATTAAAACTGTTGTAGTAGCGATCAAAATCTTCACGTTCATCTGTATTCATACATTCATAGTTAAAGTAATGTTTGGGTGGAGTTAGTCCTACGTAATTTAAAGTTTCGCTAGTGAGGAATGTGTAAGGAAAATATCCCTTTGAAACTTCAGCGGCTACGCCCATGACTTTGGGTAGCTTTGCTAATTTACAAGGTGTGAATAATAAAGTGTCTTTAAACTGTACATTAGCTCTTATTTGCATCTGTATAAGTTTATTTCCTCTTTTCAAGGGATCTCCTGTAAATATCTCAGATGACTCCTGCTCAAGAAGCTCCTTATAAAGGAACTGTGTATCAAATTTTGCCCCGTTATGGGCAAGAATATAGTTATTTTGTTGAACTTGCCCGCTAACTTGATAATATAGGACACAAAGAGTTTCACAGGGCTATCGTGGGCAATTGTTTTAAAAACGTTTGTCCGTTTACTACATTTATGACACTCATCACACTCGATCTTCATACACTCATCATAGAGAGTCTGGCTTACAAGTAAATGTGGAATAACCTCTTTGGCTTCAGCGTTCGTGTATGTTTCTATATCGTAGTATACAGTTATACAACGACTATTTTTAGGCTTAGCGGTTTTCATATAATGTACATGCTTTACTCCAACCGCCTTATATTTCTCATGGCATGAGGAACAGTGCATTTCATCACATTTATGTTTGAAATTCCCCCAGTTATCCATTATATGAAAAATACGACATTCACAGTTTCTCATTTTCCTGCACGTGCCAATTGACTTACGGATCTCAAAACAGTTATTACTGAAAAATGTGCGTCTGCATACATCACAGTCCCTCTTCTCAGCTTCAACCACACGGCTTTCACATTTGGAGATTTTACACTGCGCACATACCATGTGGCAATCTTTACAATGTTTCACTATATCATCCGCAAACTCGAGACATCCCTTACACAAATCATGATGTCATCCATATTTTCGACTTTTGTCATAACTCGGGTAAAGGCCCCTTATATTACGGATGGGGAGATACGTTGTTCCTGACAGTCCTAAAATAAGTAGGGGTCTTATACGACCTCTCACACTGCTTTTAAAATTATACACAGTCCTACGATGATCATCCATTCCAAATACAACTGTACGAACATTCATTTCCTGTTCTACCCTTCTCAGCTCTTCAGGATCCATATTACAGTCAAACTCAAGTTTAGAATCTACAGCTAGTTTACGGGCACGCTCCACTACCTTAGGCACCCAAATTTTTTGGGTCCGTGTAATTAGTACAGTAAATACACGACCTATGCCTACTGCTATAAAACCGCAACCACGATCGACGTTTATATCCTGCCTGTAAATAGCCTGAGAATTGAAGTTAAGAGAAAAGGTGCGGCACTATGTCCCGCAACAGGGAATACACTGATAATATTTACCGTGAAGTTGTCCATATTGAAGGCTATACTACTTTCAGAGGCCTGCATTATACGGCCTAATATATACTCTATATCTTCAGCTGCCAATCGTCTGAATGGTACTACTACCCAAAAATCATCTACTGTACATCTCCGTCATCTGACCCGAACACGAAAGACAGCCTCGTCCTGACTTCACGTTCGTCGCGGTTCTGAAGGGCAAACTCTATAATACGCTCAACTATGAGTCGTAGTCCGTGTTCAACACCATTGCTATACATGGATCTAGGATGAACCCTGACTATATACCGATTTCTAGTCAAGGCTGGGGTGGGGATAGCGGTGCGCACCAACTCGAATGTTATACCATCCCCTACAGAACGAGAAGCTGCTGCGGCTGTGGAGGATGTACCCGGAAATGAACAGAATAAGGGGGTATATTTGAGGAAGGTACTATTGTGGGGGTTGTATCGTAAGACGTAGAGGGTTGGGGCTCTAATACTGGTGGTCTGAAAACCGGCGCAATCCTTGCACGCTTTATACCTGACGTGGAGGGCTCTTCATCATGCTTCCGCTTTGAATTGTCGCGTGCTACAGGTATCGCTGGTGTGGACTCGGCAATGGGGTTGGAGTCTGTGATCACAACTACACTATCGTCGGGGTCATCTGTAATATCGATGATGGGGTGCTGTACCTCATCGTCATTCACGGTTTGTGGGATTAGGGAAAAACAAGACTTTGGAATAAAAGGAACATCACTTAAATATTTATTATATCATATTTTGCAAATGATCCACTTAGGAGTGTGACGTGTTAGAAATGGATTCTGTAGAAAAATTCAGGTTCACGAGCCCATCCACATGTATTATATCTGGCCCTACAGGATGTGGTAAAACTGTTTATGCTTAAAATCATTAAAGAAACGGGAGAGATGTTCTCAAAATTTGTGCATAAAGTTATATAGTGCCATTCAACGTATCAAACAGTGTTAAACGAGTACCAAGATGATATTTTGTTCCACAAAGGTGAGCATGACGTTAATTCATTAAGGGGAAATGAATATACAGTCATTGTAATAAATTACACTGGCAAACAAAATGAAACTTTTTTTCTCATCACAAACATGATCACACTTTCCTTAATGCATTTTTCGCGCTGATTCCGAATCTGGTTTTATTTGTTTTCTAGCACGTATAGTTATGTAGATACACTGGTTTTGATATTTTTAAGTTTTTGATATTGCTCTAAGAAAATTTATGGATACATAGATCACACTTCGGAATGCTAAACAACAAATACATCATATACTTTATTCAATGTACTTATAAATAAAGAATATATACATTATTTTATTAAAAGCGCTGTGAGTGTGATTTCCTTTTGTAAATTTGGCCTGGATTGTCACGATACAGCATCCAACAATGGTCCGCCATCATGCTTTCATTCCAATATCCTTGGTAGCGCTTCTCCATCATCTGAATATCTTGATGGAAGCGCTCTCCTTGCTCGTCACTCACTGCACCAAGGTTTTCAGGAAAGAAATCTAAGTGGGAATGCAGGAAGTGAATTTTTAACGACATTCGACACTCCATTTCTTTGAAGGCATCAAGGAGGTTCTTGACTCCATCCTTATACGCAGGTGACTTGTTGCTTCCAAGAAAGTTTTCACATATCCATTTGAACGCCAGCCAAGCCTTCAATTCCAGCGGACTTAGGACTTTTTCAAATTCAGTGTCATTCAAAACCTCCCTTATTTGTGGCCCAACAAAAATTCCTTCCTTCAATTTTGCTGCAGTAACCTTCGGAAATTTCCTTGAAAGGTATTGGAACCCTTCAGATTGACCTTACCCATTGCTTTAACAAATTCTTCATTAAACCAAGTTTAATGTGAAGAGGTGGCAGATAGATCTTTTGGGGATCCACTAAAGGGACAGACTGGACATTGCTTATCCCGGGACATATGTATACCTAAGTGGCCAGTCACTTTTGGTGTAATGTTCTATAGTGGCGCGACTGTCCCACAGGCAAAGGAAACAACAAAATTTTGTGAATCCTGACTGCATACCCATAAGCATTCCTATAACTTTTAGATCTCCACAAACATTCCATTGATAACTGTCGTATTTGATTGCCTTAAGTAGTATATCCATATTGTCATATGTCTCTTTTAGATAGACGGAATGGGCAATGGGGATGGATGGCATTATATTACCATTATGCAAAAGAACTGCTTTCAGGGGTCATTCTTACATTGTCGAGGCATGTTGACTGACCTGAGCAAACTATAAATTCAAAAAAAATGTACACCAACTTGACACAACAAGTTCTTGGACTGGACTGATCTTTTGACACACAAAGCACGGCGTTGTTGCCTGAATCACAATGCTGCTAGACGTAAAAGCTCACACCTGAAATACATAAGATGTATAATTAAGATAATTGAAATCAATAAGATGAATAAACTAAAAAAACACAATAAAATAAACACAATCAAATGTTGAAATATTAGTATTTTGCCTATTTAAAATGGTTAAATCTGTGTAGTTATATATATGCCTTCATCTTGAAAACTATACGTGCTAGAAAAAATCTGAATGCAGTTTTGGAATCAGCGTAAAAATTGCTATCCAGCCACCACAAATTTTACTCTGATGAAAAATCTTTGTTGACCAGTGTTATTGACGATCTCTTGTTGGAGATGGATAAAACGTTTGCCCCGAGACATTTAGAGTATTCTCCCACCATCTTAACATAAGCGTGTTCTTCATTAATCAGAATTTATTTTTCAAAAATAGATGCATGCGCGATGTATCGTTAAATACACAATATCTAGTCTTATTCACGCAAAGTAGAGATGTATCACAAATTGGGGTATTAGCCAATCAAATGTTCCCGAATCAGCGTAAGGAGTTTTTGGAAGTTTATGAAGAAGCTACAAGCCAGCGTTACGGATATTTGCTCTGCGACCTTCATCCGCGAAACACGTTTACGTTGCTTCTAAGAACGAATATATTTCCAAACGAGCCTGAAACGGTGTATATTCCAGAATGACAAAGAGGTTAAAGAAATACCTTGAACTAATAAAACTCTATCATCGACTGCCCGGGCAATGCAAAAGATGTTTGCGAAAAATATCGACTCCGACTTTTTAAAATGCATCCGTGAAATCTGTCTTAACGTTATAAATGCAATGTATCAATGAAACCCGCTGAGAAGGCTCTGTTAAAAGAACATAGTTCGTTCACTCCCTCGTAAAAGTCAAACTGTGGGGAAGAAAAAACGAATTATTGTACAAAGAGGAGGGTCATTCCTCCCCATGTTATTTTCAGTTTTGGGTCCTTTACTGACTTCATTAATATAATGAAGAAAGTGGTAGTGATTCCACACGAAGTGTATGTTTCACTGCAAAGTTCAAAGAATCCACACACGGGTGTAGAACCCCGTAAAAGCAGGCTTAAAATAATGGAAATCGAATTGTTTGCACTATTAAAAAGTGAAAAAACACCTGATGAGAAAAGAATCTTATATCAAGAAGCTCTGCAGAAATTTCTTCACGAGTACGAAAGTTATAAGAATCCGACAGAGATCCCTGTGGTTATTAGGCACAACACGGAAAAGGATGAGTATGGCGATATCGGGCTTGTGCCCGACGATAGAGCTGGCCAGCCAAAGAATAACGGGTCAGCCACACAACATATCGAGCATGTATTAAAAAGCACCCTCACACATACATTGAGGAATAAAGGTTTTAGTTTTTATAATCTATTGAATGAGGATCCCAACATACAGTGGACCGATACAGGTGAG
Organism: Bathynomus jamesi; assembly: GCA_023014485.1. Classification (NCBI taxonomy): domain Eukaryota; kingdom Metazoa; phylum Arthropoda; class Malacostraca; order Isopoda; family Cirolanidae; genus Bathynomus; species Bathynomus jamesi. The sequence continues at coordinate 288,801 of JAJOZX010006217.1, read as the reverse complement.
ATCATTGTGGAAGGGGTAAAGGTACAAGGATCGAATATCGTAGACATCGTCCATGATCTGGTGAGAAAGTGGGATAGGCCATCCCCCATCAGGATGGAAGCATATTAAAGCTAGACTACAACAGATAAATATCCCCAGAGCAATGATAGGAAATCTGAACTGGTTAAAAGAATTGGAACATGCATCGCACATGCCACAATTGAAAACGCTATCACCCCCGGTGGTAACACCTCTGAAGAGAAGAAAGAAGAGTTTAAACAACGGTCAACCCTACCCACGTGCCTCTAAAATACGCAAATGGCCAACATATTAAGATGTTATTATGATATTTCTAGCCCACCCACCTACGGAGGCGTAGATAGACTGTACAGAAGTGTTTACAATGATGGAGTAGGGAAAAAAGATGTTGGAGGTTTTTGCCGGAGCAGGACGCTTATATACTTCATAAGCCTGCGAGAAAAAGGTTTAAAACAACAAAGACAACAGCTGCTTCGATTGACTCCATTTGGCAAGCAGATTTAACAGACACGCAAAGATATTCAGTGTATAACGATGGTTATCGCTACATCCTATTCATAATAGATGTATTCTCTATAATCCTGTAGCTAATTCCTCTGAAAAATAAATCGCCTGAAACAGTTGCTAAAGCCACCAAAACGTTGATGTTGAAAGAAAACAGGGTTCCTGGCTATTTTTGTACGGACATGGGGAAAGAATTTATAGGCCGAACTTTTCAGAACATGTTGACAGAGTTCAATATCATCTACTACACTACCAATTCTATACATAAGGCCTCTTTAGCTGAAAGAGTTCAACTTACCATAAAGTAACGCATGCACCACTATTTTACACATAAAAAGACATACAGATTTTTAGACATTCTGGAATCATTGGCCACATCCTACAACCGCTGACACCATCGCACGATTGAGCCAACACCTAATGAGATTTTAGAAAGAGGTACAAGCCCAGAGCTTGATGTGAGAAGAGATGGAACACCACCACCACAATCTTCGCGTTTCAAAATCAATGATTATGTAAGGTTGTCGCGTTCTGGAAATAAGTTCGCGAAGGGATTTCAGCAAGGATGGACACGTGAGATTTTAGTTATGGCTATTAGACCTAAAGGCGAGATAATGCCATATTACGTTAAGGACTTGAATGGGGAAGAAATCGCAGGAGGCTTTTACCGCAAGGAGTTGCAGAAGGTGACATTTAATTTAGGAAAAAATGTGTTTAATATTGAAAAAAATTTAGGAAGCAAAGGTTCAGGAAATAGAAAAATATACCTGGTGAAATGGCGAGGGTACCCAGAAAGCTTCAACACATATATAAAGGCTGATGCAATAATGAAGCTTAAATATTATGCAACATGGCGCCTAACCATTTCTACGTCACTGTCGTCCTCCTCGTCCCTGTCTGTAGATCCTAACAACACCCTGACTAAATTTGGAACAGAACACCATCGACCCATTGAATTGGGTCGTGATTCGTATGAGGTGGGAATATGCCAAATTCAGCTGGACACCCTTTTAAATATTGATTATAAAGATCCCGTTTTTACGATTCTTAGAAACTTTGATGAGTGTGAAAAAGCCGGGGTAACTCGGGATGGAACTATACGTATCGCCCGGACTGAGGATGCACGGTATTACAGTACAGTAGTAACACTAGGTCCGGGCCGTTATGGTGCGGCTGAGGATGTTGTGAGAGACTTAAACAGAAGTTTAAAAAACTCAAATCTTACGGCTGATTTAGTATACCAAATCGTAAACAAAGAAAACCCTGCAAAGGCTAACAGATATAAGTACGCTATAACCTAGGGGCGATATCGATCAGCCTTCCAAAGAGATACCTTTCACAAGGTACAACATGACTTATCCAGCCTAATGTCTCAGATGAAATTGGAGAAATTGGTTGCTGGCTGTACACCCCCAGACATGTGTTATATTTACAGCAATATAGTGGAGCACCAGTTTGTTAGGGATACAGAGGCACGCCTGCTACGCATTCCTCACATTCCCAACCATAGAGGGAAGAGTTTGAGCATCACATGTGACAGTCCCCATTATCTGAATGTCTCACCTAATCTAATAACCAATATCTCAAAATATATATAAGAACGATTGAATTGATGAAAAAATTTCCTATTCGGTGATGGGAGCATAACAGTGACTCTGCATTTTCGAGGCACTGAGTTATAATGGACAGAAAGCCTTTCACAGCCTATCGAGGTGTGAGATACCATCGTGGTACAGGACTTCGATCCATTTTTTCAACCATTACTACGTACAGCTGTCACTTTGTTGAAGAGGGGTGCCAGATACCTCGGGAGGAAAGCGCTACAATCAGGTCTTAACACGGCAGAAGACATACTGGCTGGGGCTAAACCTAAAGAAACTCTAAAAAAAACACTTAAAACGTACACTGGACGAAATCGTCAAAGATGCAGAGAAAAATGCGTGGTGGTGGGAAGAAGAAGAGGGCTGTCCGGGAGAAGGGATTACCAGCACGTGGTATTAAACGTAAAAGGATATAAAAAAGAAGAGTTCTAAGCGAATGAAACCTATAGTTGACCATTTTTTGACTGATATAAGCTAAGGACATTGATCTCATGAATCATAGTTTGTTTACTACTTGTCGAGAGAGGAGGCACTATTTCTAACTCGTCATGGCACGCTTCATCCATCCGTGTAGTTCACAATGTTGTAAATCGGAGCTGTCCCTCTTTGACATGCCCCCAACTCAAGTTTCTATTGAACGCAGTGACTTTATTAAAATTAACCCTTCAAACACAGTTAGATCCCCGAGTGCCCCTGTAGAATTCGTCATACCCAGCTCAGGCCTTTACTAATAGGGGTTCGTAAGTTTCAGATTGGTTGGCAATGAAACTGGGCGGGTCTATGTTAAATTTGTGTACCAATGGTAACACCTATATTACGGGTCCACGCTTTGAACGTCCTGATTGGTCGACTAACGGTGTCTTTATCTCCTCTCCGTAGATTTAATGCTCACATCTCAAGGTGTATTGCTACTTGCAATCTCTACCACGATGGTTTCAAATATTTGCAATATTATTTGCGCCACTACTATTCTCGGTTTTCCTATTTTGGAACCCACCCCTTCATGCAATATCCTCACCCCTTTGCAACATTGATCAACAATTGCCACTTGCAATCTCTATCACGACAATATTTTGCATTATTATTATATGCGGTCATGCTATTCGATCCTCAACTTTCCACAGTTTGATTCGTATATTCGGCTTGACTTTCGACTTGCCAATTCTCGCGTAGGAGTGTGATTAAATTGTGTTTAGTTCGTGAAAATGAATATCTGGTTGGGCTGGTAGATAAATGGGCACCCTAGGTATCCTAGTGGTTAAGACACTGGGGTGTTGATGGGAGGTTGAGAGATCGAGTCCGGGCAATGACATTGTAATTTCTGCCCGCCTGTGCTAGAGCGTAGTTCGGATTCAACGTTAAACTGGAGGTCTAAGGCGGGTGACTAGATTGATCTTAGTCAAAATGAACAACTCGGGGAGAAGGAACACTGGAGTGAAAGGAGAGTTCAAGACAATATATAGGTTACAAAAATAAACATATATATATAGTAAGTATAGAAATAAAAAATTGTGGGAGGAGCAAACACATTTGTACGGAAAAATGACAATTTTAGCATTTTGCCCGAAATTCAACATAAATTCAAATGGCTTGTTTCCAGCCAATTTTTTTATAATTATTGTCTGAATGGTAAACAAGTCACAAAGAATAAAAAAATAAAAATAAATATAAACTGGAAAAAATTACAAAATAATGCCTTAGTGATATATACGTCACAACCGAAATACACATAAAGAAATAAAAGAACAAATAAAAAAAATAAAAAATTGTAAATGGAGTCTACAAATTCAAGCTGAAAAGGAAAGTTTACAATCAATTTAATAGATGATGCCAAAATAATATATATGTCACAAAGAAATAAAATAAAGAAATAAACCAAAAAAAAGAAATAAATTGAAAAATAAATTGTGAGAGCCACCCAAATTTATAAGGTAAAAAAAATTACCAAAGGTTTTTTAGTTATTGTCTGAATCATGCATACTATGGTCACAAACGAATAAAAAAGTACAAGTAAATATAAATTGGAAAACAAAATGATGCCCAGATGATATATAAAGAACTATAAAAATATATACGACATATGTAAGGTTATATATATATGAAATATAAACGCAATATATATGAGGAAATATATATATATATATATATATATATATATATATATATATATATATATACATAAGGGAAAAATTATCAAAGGTTTTATAGTTATTGTCTGAAACATCCGTAGGTCACAAAAGAATAAAGAACTAAAAATAAATATAAATTGGAAAATTACAAATAATGCCTCAATAAAAAAAAAACGTGCAACTACACATGTACATATATACACCCGCATAACCAAATATATATATATATATATATATATATATATATACATATATATTATATATACATATATATATATACATACATACATATACACATACATACACATACATATATATAAGAAATACGCATACAACAATAAATTGAAAAATAAAATTGTCAGAGAAACAAATTTATAAGGAAAAAGAGACAAAAAAAAAAAATTTACCAAAGGTTTAGCAACCTGCCCTTTTTGTTTAAATCCATTCTGAAGGAATTCAGAGCAACGGGATCGAGTTGAAACAGACCTTTACTCATGTTAGAGTTATTTGTAAGTTGAATTATAGCAGACTCAAGAATATTTCTATTAACAATGTTGCTAGAGTGAAACAAAACTGAAGCATTATTCTAATCAATACAATGGGATAACTCTGACAAATGGACAAAAAGGGCACTGGACAATTGTCCCGTTCTAACGGAATATTGATGCTGTTTTACACGCGTTTGCAAATCCTTTCCCGTCTGACCTATGTAAAAGGAATCACATTGCTTACACCCAATTTTATAGATAATGCCCAAATTATTGGTAGGGCTATTTTTTACTATGATGTTTTTCACAATATTGTTATATGAAAAAACCACACTGAAATCTAAAAGTTTAAGTACATTAGCAATGCCTAAGAAGCCCGGGGAAAATGGAAGTACTAAAATATTTTTTGACAAGGTGCGAATGTTAGGGCTTCTTAGGCATTGTTAATGTACTTAAACTTTTGGACATCAGTGTGGTTTTTTCATATAACAATATTGTGAAAAACATCATAGTAAAAAATAGCCCTACCAATAATTTAGGCATTACCTATAAAATTGGGTGTAAGCAATGTGATTCCTTTTACATAGGTCAGACGGGAAAGGATTTGCAAACGCGTGTAAAACAGCATCAATATTCCGTTAGAACGGGACAGTTGTCCAGTTCCAATTTTTGTCCATTTGTCAGAGTTATCCCATTGTATTGATTTGAATAATGCTTCAGTTTTGTTTCACTCTAGCAACATTGTTAATAGAAATATTCTTGAGTCTGCTATAATTCAACTTGCAAATAACTTTAACATGAGTAAAGGTCTGTTTCAACTCGATCCCGTTGCTCTGAATTCCTTCAGAATGGATTTAAACAAAAAGGGCAGGTTGCTAAACCTTTGGTAAAATTTTGTTTTTTGTCTCTTTTTCCTAATAAATTTGTATGTTTCTCTTACAATTTTATTTTTCAATTTATTGTTGTATGCGGATTTCTTATATATATGTATATGTATGTGTAAGTATGTGTATGTGTATGTATGTATGTATATATGTATATATATATATATATATATATGTATATGTGTATATATGTGTGTATATATATATATACACATATATATTTATGTATATATGTGTGTATATGTGTATATATGTGTATATATGTGTTATATATATATACACATATATATTTATTTCTTTATTCTTTTGTGACCTACGGATGTTTCAGACAATAACTATAAAACCTTTGGTAATTTTTCCCTTATGTATATATATATATTCTTCATATATATTGCGTTTATATTTCATATATATATATACCATATAGTATATGTCGTATATATTTTTATAGTTCTTTATACATCATCTAGGCATCATTTTGTTTTCCAATTTATATTTACTTGTACTTTTTTATTCGTTTGTGACCATAGTATGCATGATTCAGACAATAACTAAAAAACCTTTGGTAATTTTTTTCCCTTATAAATTTGGGTGCCTCTCTTACAATTTATTTTTAATTTTTTTTTTTTTTTGTTAATTTCTTTATTTTATTTCTTTGTGACATATATATCATTTTGGCATCATCTATTAAATTGATTGTAAACTTTCCTTTTGAGCTTGAATTTGTAGACTCCATTTACAATTTTTTTTTTTTATTTGTTGGTTTATTTCTTTGTGTATTTCGGTTGTGACGTATATATCACTAAGGCATTATTTTGTAATTTTTTCCAATTTATATTTATTTTTATTTCTTTATTCTTTTGTGACTTGTTTACCATTCAGACAATAACTATAAAAAATTGGCTGGAAACAAGCCATTTGAATTTATGTTGAATTTCGGGAAAAGTGCTAAAATTGTCATTTTTCCGTACAAATGTGTTTGCTCCTCCCACAATTTTTTATTTCTATACTTACTATATATATATGTTTATTTTTGTAACCTATATATTGTCTTGAACTCTCCTTTCACTCCAGTGTTCCTGAGAATGTCATTAGACGAAAGCGCTTGAGCACCACTTTGTGTTTCTTTTCCCTCGTGGTTTTATTCATCATAAATATTTTTCACATGTCCTTTCGTGAAATAATTTTCATATATATATATATATATATATATATATGTTGTTGGAGTGACATATACATGTTGTTGGAGTGATAATGAAGAGTGAGAGATTGGTGGGAGTGACCCTGAGCCTAAACAGAGAAAGACTATCGGTAATCCAGGCATATGCACCGCAGAGTGGAAGATCACAGAAGGAAAAGGAAACTTTTTATAAGGATCTTCAGGGAATGATAGATGGGCCATGTGGGTGGAGATCGAAACGGAAATTAAGACGTGATCGGGGCATTTGGTGTGGGAGAGAGAAATTTCGAAGGGGAAATGCTGGTAAATTTTTGTGCAAGAAATGTTCTTAGTATAATGAACACATTTTTTAAGCACCAGGAATCACATGTCTATACGTGGTATGGATGGAATAGTAGAACCGGAAGTTATGATAAGAAGTCTCAGATAGACTTTATTGTGGTGGATAAAAAGTCATTGGTGAAAGATGTAAGAGTCGTACCATCTTTGTCTTTTGACTCGGATCATAGACTTGTTAAAGCCAAAATTTTGCTTCTAGTACCACAAAATATAAAAAAGCCTAGAAGGAGAAGAGTGTGCACGGAGAATATATCAAAAAAACTGGAAGAGATTAGAACTAGAACTGAGGAGGCTTTCGGACAAAGGGTAGCTACGGAAATAGTGGAGGAGGTTTGGGTTGAGTTTAGGAGAACGATGGAAGGAATACAGTGAGAGGTGATTGGAGAAAGGGTAGTTAGAGGGTCAAAAATGAAAAAGACGGCATGGTGGACCCAGGAGCTAAAGGACGTAGTGACAAATAAGATGCGTGCTTTTAGGAGATGGCTTAAAGATAGAAATGAGCAAACAAGGCAAGAATATGATTAAATGAGAAACCACACCAACGAGGTTAAAAGAAGAGCGAAACGCTCTGTGTGGGAGAAAATAGGTAGAGACTTAGAAGAGGATTTTCAAGGCTCGACGAAGTTACTGTATAGTATGGCTAAGAAGTATAAAAATGCAGAAAGAAAGAAAACAACATTGGCAATTAAAAATGCACATGGTGAAGTCATCACTGATAAAAGCGAGGTGGCCGCACGCTGGAACGAATGCTTTAGACATCTTTTGAATAACTAGAACCAATATGATGAGATGAGACGGGGGAGCGGGTAAATCATGAGGAGCATGAGGGGGACAAAGAGATCACTAGAGAGGAGGTTATTCAAGCACTAAAGAGGATGAAGAATAATAAAGCTCCCGGACCGGATGCAATTGTCACAGAAACACTAAAAGCAGCTGGTGACCCTGCTGTGGACTGGCTGCTAAGCATTTTCCGGGTGGTGTGGTCGCAGGGAATTGTACCGGCAGAATGGGGCAGAGCAATTATATGTCCTATATATAAAAAGAAGGGAAGTGAGCAGGAATGTCAAAACTACCGTGGCATATCTTTGATGTGTCATGTGGAGAAAATATATGAAAGAATTTTGGAACACAGAATACGAAACATACTGGAACCTCGGTTACTGGAGTATCAATGTGGCTTTCGTGCAGGCCGGAGAACTATAGATCAAATTTCAGCCATAAGACAATATCTTAAGGTGAGCCGAGAATTCAATTTGGACCACTTCCTATGTTTTTTGGATCTGGAGAAGGCAGAACAAACAAGTTAAACAAGGGAGTGTTCTGTCACCCATTTTATTTATTGCCTACATCAACAGGGTTATGGAACACATAACTGAGGAAATTGAAGAGGAAATAGAAATTTTTGGATATGCTGATGATGTGGCTGTTGGGAATAACACAGCACAATCCCTGGAGAGAATTATGCAGAGTTGGGATGAGAGATTGAGGGAGTATGGACTGAAACTGAATTATGATAAAACTGAATATATGGTGTTAACGAGGCGAGCGAACGAAGATGGAATCTTTGTTGGGGGAAGGGAAATGAAAAAGACTGACACATTTAAATACCTTGGTAGTGTGATAGCAAATGATGCGGGTATGGATGCAGAGGTGAATGAAAGAATTGCTAAATATAGCAGAAATGTTTCCTTCAGGTAACCCCCTATTGAAAGACCAAAACATCCCTAAAAAGGTAAAGACGCATATACACTGAACAATATTGAAACCAATCTTACTATACGGCATCGAGACTTGGGCCCTAACCACAAGGACGAGGGGAAAACTAAAGGCAGCTGAAATGAGGGTCCTGAGAATGATAGGAGTAAGTAGATTGAATAAAATAAGGAACAATGAAATAAGAAGGCGATTGGGTGTGACTTCGGTTAATGAGAATATTGAGAGGAACCAACTGAGATGGTAGGGGCATGTCCAACGAAGACCGATGGGAAGGACAGCAAGAAGAATGCTGGAATGGGCCCCTCAAAACAGAAGACCAGTTAGAAGACCCAAGATCCGATGGATGGATAACATCAAGAGTGCTGTCGAGAAGTGTGGAATGAGTCTCCAACGGGCGAACTTGATGTGTGGAGATCGTGAGGCATGGAGGAGTCTCGTCTGAGGGCTCCCAACTGACAGACCGCTTTAGGTCTACCATGCGCTGGGGAAGAAAGGTAAATATATATATATATATATATATATATATTGTTGCATATGGGAATATGATAAGGAAATTCATTACTTAATCAAAAGCTAATTTAGCCTATAAATAATTTGTTCATGGAAAACAATCACGTGATGCTTATGTACATATATTTAAGTTGTTTTTAACTTCAATAATAGTGGCAATAATTAATACAATATTTGAAGTGAAGTGAGACGAAACCAGTTTTGAGACTATTTAGGTCAGGTTAACCGCAGAGGTTCACCTTTTTTTCGGCGATTCACCTGTTTCGAGTTTATACCGTTCGATCTTCTGCCTTTCCTCGAGTAAAAGGAGAAGTTGTTTTAACGAATGCTTTCCTTGTCTTTCGAATTATAGGTAAAATGAATATTATTCTTATAGAATATTTAAATTGTTTATTGTCAATTTTAGTATACTGTAAAGAATAAATGAATATTAAGATGAACGAAAAAAATTAACGAAATTGAGAAGACACATCTTGTATATGTATATATATATATATGTATATATATACACACACAGGGTGTCCCATAAGTCCGGCATCATAGGAAAAATAATAAAAAAAGGCAAAACAAAAGCTTTTATTAACAGAACGTGCTCAATATGTCCACCATTGTTTTCAATACACAAATTCAGACGTGATACCCAGTCAGCAAGCACACGGTGAATTATGTCAGGAGTAATGTTGTTACATGCCCCAATAATGCGCTGCCGCAAATGTTCAACACTGCTAATTTTCTCTTCGTATACCAGCTCTTTCAAGTGGCCCCAGAGATAAAAATCTAGTGGCGTGAGATCCGGGCTTCTAGCTGGCTATTCCACAGGCCCTCGACGTCCTATCCAATGACCAGGGAATTTTTGGTACAGGTATTCCTTACTTGGATGCTGTAATGTGCAGGAGCGCCGTCTTGCTGGAACCATGTTGGGAAATTTCCTTCTTCGTTCACGACTCTGGGAAATGCTTCTTCCTTGAGCATACGTAGGTAGGTGCCTCCACTGACATGTTCATCGAAAAAGAGGGGGCCTATGATGCGGTCCTTCCAAATGCCACACCATACCATCACCCGAGATGCATCTTGTTCCTTTGAAGAGGTATACCAGTGAGGGTTGTTTAGAGACCAGTAGCAGGTGTTCTGTCGATTTACTTCACCATTTCCATAAAAAACAGTCCCGTCACTGAACAGAATGGTGGACGGGAAATTGGCATCCCGAGCATAGACATTATGGCCTGTAGAAAGAGAAAAATATGAATTATGGTTTGTAGAAATAGAAAAATATGAATTTCTCCTATGATACCGGACTTATGGGACACCGTGTATGTATATATATATATATATATATTAGTGGTGGACCGGATGTCAGTTTTTCAACATCTGTAGATGCGGATTTTCAATTTCACTATCCCCGGATGCGGATGCGGATATTTAGTTAATCTATCAATATAATGTAGAATTATGAATATATGACATAATTTTTCAAATTTCGTGATATTACTGTTATGGCAGGCAATGCATAAGAATTAAAATTAATATTACTGTTTTCATGATGATAAAAATAAATTCTCAAGAGTTTCAGCCACAGAAAATTCAATGAACCAAGTTTCATTCATTTTTCTGTGTTACCAGGTATTTGTATTTTGAGGTTTATATATTTGTTTGTTCATTAATAATTAATACTTTACATGAAATGTGCATGACTGGGCCTTATAAGCTACTTTATAAGGTAATTTAATTGTAAATTGCATAATTTATTAGATGTAATATCCGCATAACATCCGCAGTCAAAATTGCCGATGCGGATGTTAAAAATGATGCGGATATCCGGTCCACCATTAATATATATATATATATATAATATATATACAAAGGAATGACAAAAGTAAATAGACACTTTCGGTGTGGCTTTAGAGTAAATCACTGTACTGACATGTGCTTTTATATACTAAAGGCAACTGTTGTAAAGTACAAGACGTCAAGTAGCAATGTTTTTGAACCACCTTAGACCTACAGTTTAGACAAGAAATCCGTAACATGGTACGGATTCCATCAGTAAATTTTATTTTATTTTATTCATGCTGCAAATAGTAAGAAAAATGCGTGGTGATGGGTGCTTGCTTGCTTGCTTTCATATGGGGAGTTGGCTAAAATTTGGGAAACTGAACAAAGAAACTGGAAGTTTGTTAAAATTTTATTGTTTAATATAAAAGTATATATAGACTTCTCATTTAATTCTTTTAGCAATTACTTTGATTTCGTTGAAATTTATTTCTAAAAGATATAGAAGTGTAGAGAAAGGACTGTCAAAAGTAAATAGACACTTTCGGTAATTTACTTACTTATTATATTACTAAAAAAAAATTAAATATTGGGATTCGTTTAAATAATTAGTTCTCTTGCTGAACAAATTTAAGGAGAACGTCGGTCTTGCCTTTAATAAATAAGTAATTAAATTAAATGGTGCTGCCTGGCAACTCACTCTAATAAGGTACACCTGAACATAATTAAATTTAAAACAATAACTGGTAACTCACAACCCTCTATATAACAGCTGCTGGGCCCCTGGATGCTCATTATGCGACGGCGACGGACTCCGGTGGAATAAAGAACTCTCTCCTCTCTCCTTCTTAGGTTAAGGCTTAGGTTAGGTTTCCTTTTGGGGGGTGAAGACATCCCTCCTTCTCCAAAGACCCTCCTCTTCTCCTTTCTCTCTCTCTTAGGTTAAGGTCATCCTCCCTTCTCCCCCCAAAGCTCCCTCCCCCCTTTGCAGCATTGATTTGTTGCATAACCCCCTCCCCCTTTGTTGCATAACCTCTTTAAACATTGATTTGCAACAGTGAACAACATTGTAACATTGCATTGCAACATCGCAACATTCTTACACTCTCCCATTTTGCGGTCATACTACTAAACAAGACGGTATTACTCTGGGAGATAAAGCTGTTTGAAACTGGCTCTATGAAGGACAGGACACGGTCGGGAAGAAAAACAACGCGAGCAGAACAATATGAAGGTGTGATTGCATCGGTGGCTCATTCACCGAAAAAAAATCACTTCGGAAACGACCACAAGAACTTGCAATCCCCATGCCCACAATGAGAGATCACATGACAAAAGATCTCGGCATGAAACCATACCGCCCGTCTTTGGTTAATGATTAGTAACTGTAATTAGTAACGGTATTTACTGTAATTAAAGTAATTGTTGCTAGTGACTTGTTTCTTAAATTACACCTACCACATATAAATACAATCAATCACACAAAAATGAAATTGGTATTACAATATGTATATTTTGTAGGGGGTGACGGGACTTTTCGAATTCCCTGTATATTTATGAATTTGAGTATGGCCTTTGATGTAATAGACGATAATATTCTGCTTAAATTATATTATTATGGCTTTAGAGGAGCTATTGGTAAGTTATTGGTAAGTTATTTGTCCAATACCCTAAGTCTCAATGTGTGTCAGTGCATAACAGGCGGTAGCTCGCTATCGCCCTCCGGGCAAGTAGCAGTATATGTCACAGTATATGTAGCAGTATATTTCACAGTATATGTCATAGCTATACATATATACACACATATGTATATGTATATTGGTACCTACGTATTATCGGTACTATCAAACTATTATCGGGACTATCAAACTGTTTATTATGTATTTTTGCCCTCGTCATTTTCGTTTTCGAAGTACTTACATTCACTTGTAATAAATATTAAATAGCTCGTGTTCGGCCGCGAAGTGGCCTACGACCGGGAAACTTGACAGAGCACATCGGCAGCTCATGGGCTATCAGTTGGTGGTGGTTGCAGAATTTTCCGATGTGCCGTTTAGTCTGTGAACGGTTCTGAAGAAAGCAGACAGACACACAGACACATTTTAGCTCAATTGTATATAGGATATCTGCTCAACTCAAACGATTATTGAACATGGTGTACACCAGTGCTCAGTCTTGGGTCGACTGTTATTTTGACCTTGCACACTCTTCTGATAAATCTAACTTCATAATGTCTAAAGATGATATGACTGTGTTCTTTTCTTACAAATAAGTTAATTCAGCTAAGGGCATCTTTAAAATAAAATTTATGACTATCAATTTATCAAAATTATATAATGGTTGCCCTCCAATAAACTCTTTCTAAATACCAATAAAACAAATTTCGTACGTTTTGCTAATAAACGAAATATGTATCTTGATGAAGTAAATGTTGCAGAGATCGCTGAAAAAGAATGGACTGTAGCAAAATTTCTTGGTGTAATGCTGGACAAGAATTTGCAGTGGAATGACTGCGCAAATTATATCTCAAAAAAGATTTCAAGGAACGTTGCTATGACGATTAAACTTAAATATATACCCCTTAAATAGGTTTTATTAACTCTGTATTATACCATTATTCTTCCTTATATGACGTACTGCACCCTTGCACGAGGGAATTCCGCTAACAATACCTTAAACAGTATCTTTGTCATTCAAAAACGAACAAAAAAGTTATTATCTGATGCTGATTTCCATGATCTACAGATCTACAGAAGCTAAGGCTAACAAAGACCCTAAGATCCACTCTAAGGTTAGCCCGAGAGAAAGAAGAGAGTAGGAGGTTAAACGAGAATAAGGGGTTAAGTAAGTAGCAAAAAGACTTAACATCATCATCCGCCGGCCACTGCCGACAAGTCAGAAAAATAGTCAAAGAGAATAGGAAAGGGGTGAAAGATGAAAAGAAGTAAAATAAGAACACTTACAAACCATGGAAACACAGTTTTAACTCAAACACTGTCATACTATGCAAACTACAGACATGCAAGTAAAGAGAGGATAAGAAAAGAGAAAAAAAAAGTATGAAGAGTATAACAAAAAGTGGGTTAGTTGACGCTACGAGCTACATCTAAGTTCGTGTTAGTCTTTTTCTTATATATATATATAATTTTGTTGCTGGCATATCACACGCTGCCATGTCACAAGCTGGCATTACTCGTCAACAGACTCAAACCTCGACCATTACCCCCATAGGTCCTGTTGCTAATTGTTTTATTACGTTAAACGACGTTAATATTTATAAAATGCCTATCTAAACGGTTTTTAAACATATGAACGCAGGTACAGTTCACGACGGACGCGGGAAGATTATTCCATTTATCAATTACTTTAAACATAAAAAAGTTTTTAGCGATGTCAGTAATGAAACGTCTGCCACGTAATTTCAATCCGTTATTACAAGTATTGCTATTATCGAAAATGAACAATTTGTCAAAATTTACGTTATCGATTTGATTAACGATTTTGAAAACTTCGACAAGCTCTCCCTTTAATCTCCTACTTTCGAGTGAATGCAAGTCTTACTCTTTAATCCAATCTTCGTAAGACTTGTTGCGTAGTGACGGAACTAGTTTCGTGACGCGTCGCTGAACCCTTTCTAACCTATCAATACCCTCACGCAAATACGGGCACCAAAACTGAACGGCATACTCTAAGTGAGGCCTGACTAGGGACTTGTAAAAGGGCAATATAATATTCTTCGATTTAAATTCGAAATTACGCGCTATGAAGCCTAACATCCTATTAGCTTTTGCGCAAGACTCCAGGCACTGGTTCCTAACTTTTAAATCCTTAGATACGCGTACGCCTAAATCTACTTCCTCGTCAACGCTCGCAACTGTGTATCATCCATCGTGTACGTGTAATTATTGTTACGAGAACCTATACGCAAAACTTTACATTTGTCTACGTTAAATTGCATCTGCCACTTATCCGTGCAATCCATAATTCTATATACATCGTCTTGGAGCCTATTTCTATCGTCCATGTTAAGAACTTTACCGCCTATTTTAGTAACGTCCGCGAATTTGGACACGTTACTGGTCAATCCTACATCTATTTCGTTAATGTAGATTACGAATAGCAATGGGCCTAACACTGAACCCTGAGGGACACCGCTACCGCTACCTACATCCACCACCCCGATTCACTACCATTAACAACGACCCTCTGTTTCCTAGCACGAAGCCATTCCTCTAACCAGTTAGCTACCTGACCGCGTATACCGCGCGCTTTAACCTTCGCAATTAATCTTCTATGCCGAACTGTATCGAAAGCTTTTTTAAAGTCTAAATAAATAACGTCAGCCGCTCTACACCTATCGTATTCGCGCACTATTTCATTATAAAACTCTAACAAATTAGTTAAACAAGGTCTATGGCGTCGAAACCCATGCTGACTACTGTTAATCAAATCGCCACTTTCTAAGTGATCGACGATACGATCCCTAACTATGGATTCCAAAAGTTTACCGACAATTGAGGTTAAGCTAATAGGTCTATAATTGCTAGGTACTGTGCGGTCGCCTTTTTTAAAAATGGGTGTAACGTTAGCTAATTTAAAGTCTTTAGGAATAATGCCCGCTTCCAGTGACTTATTAAAAATTTTTGTTAATGGGCCTACGATAACATCTCAAATCTTTCATATGTCTAGGATAAAGCGCGTCAGGGCCTGGGGCTTTGCTCACTTTTAGCTTATCGATATAATGCGCAATGTCACCCTCGTAAACAGATATTTCATTCAAAATAGTCTCGCTACTAAATGGAACGATATCGTCCACGTCGGGGACATTATTTACGTCTTCTACGGTAAAAACTGTCGCAAAAAAATTGTTAAAAATAACCGCCATTGCCTGAACGTTGGAAGCCAAAGCGCCGTTAGCGTCCACTAAGGGCTTATGTCATCTTTAATCGGCTTACGATTATTGACGTAGTCAAAAAACTTTTTCTCGAATTATGTTTAATATCCGCAGCTATAAGTATCTCTAAATTACGCTTCGCTTCCTTTTGACCTGACGTCTTAGCTCGAAATATCTATTAAAGTTACCTACCGTGCCATTGCGCTTATTAAGTCTACACGCTCTGTTACGCTCGTTTATGAACTCACCTATTTCCTTAGTCCACTTGGGCCTACCATGATTTCTAGAGTGCTTGGGCCTACGAGGAATAAACTCCCTTTCGATATTTAAAAAAGCTTTCTTTAAACGCCTCCCAATGAAAATTTGCGTTATTACCCATAAATAAATTATCCCAGTCCACTACTCTCGTCCTGTCCGCAAAACTATCAAAATTAGCCCTACGAAAATCAGGTACTTCTATTACGTTACTAGCCTTACTGTTTTCAATCAGCAGCTTAAACTTAATAATTTGGTGATCACTACATCCCAAACTCTCACCTACTTCTAAACCTTCGACTATATTTTCAAATATTTTCGTCGTTCATCATCACCACGTCTAAAATATTGTCACCGCGCGTTGGTTCGGTAACTATCTGTCGTAAAAAATTATCTCCCATGAATTCAATCAGTCTCAAACCCTCATCATTACCAGTAAAAGTCTCGTAATTAACGTTAGTGCAGTTAAAGTCTCCGACAATTCTACTATCCCGATTATTAATAAAGTTACCAAGAAGTGTGCAAAATCTAGTATCGCTATCGAGGGGTTGAACTGGAGGTCTATAAACAACAACAAAATTAAAGCAATACTACGCGCCCTAACTTCAACGTCTATCGCATTAATTGCTGCCAGAAAATCTATCTTAACTTAGATAGCTCTAAGGGAATTACGAATGTACAACAAAACGCCGCCACCAATCCTATGTAACCTATCATTAGTAAAAAGTTTAAAACTCGCTATATTAAGTTCCCCCAACAAGTCCCGAGTCACGTATTTAACCACGTTTCGGTCATAGCAACTATATCGTAGCTCCTGGAACAAATTATCGCCTTAAATTCGTTCAATTTATTTCTAATATTACGCGCGTTACAATAAAAGACGTTTAAATTATTTTTTACCACGGATCGGCGTTTTAAACTATTTTTCACGTTGGGCCGGCGTCTCCCGGACCGACAACGTTTAAAGAAGGCTTTGACCTATACAGCTTTCGAGCGTTCTCATCGATTAACCTACCTAGCCTAGCATTCCCTATTTCATTGAAATGCACCCGCATCTTTTATAAAAAGGCTAAGATCACTAAATTCTGACCACAGCTTTACGAAGGGTACATTTTCCGGGGCATGGACAAAATCTCACTGGACAAAAATTCAACGGACAAAAACTCACCGGACAGAAACTCACCGGACAAAAACTCACCACTTAAATGCAAAAGAGGACAAAAACTCACCAGGCAAATGTTTTTGCGAAATACATACACTCTAGTCTAGATCTTAAGATCTCAAGATTTTAGACTCATTGTAGATAATTACTCTTCATCTTTCAAATTGTTCATCTTTCAAATTGTTCTGTTTTTAACCAACCAACCAATATTAATTTTTCACCGACCTACCAATCTTTCGTTATAACGTATCCCGTTTTTTTATGCCAGTTGTTTTCTCAACTCCAACGTTGAAGGTCAGTTTATATCCCATTTTGGTTTTGCTATTTTATTTTTGGTCAGATTAACTGTACACCCTTGACGATTGGTTAGGTTAAGTCGTGATAGTTTCGTTAGTTAGCCTTATAAGGTTAACTAAAGAAGGGTGGGGGACTCTGATCTTCAGGTGATCCGAATTTTTATATAAATTTTGTAATGTTCCGAGGTACCAAAGGTTTTACCTCATAGAAAAATTACACCACTACAACTGCGAATTATTACACACTCGACCTCACTTATGCCCACTTAATTACATACATACATACACACACCAGGGTGTATCACTTTTAGACTTTTATTTGAAAAGGTATGGTGCTTACCGCTTATAATTGTGACAAATTGACCAAAAACCATGAATAAACCAAAAGAAAGACAATCGGGTAATATTTAGGGTCCCCGCACCCCATTTGAAAAATAAGCCCCGTATTCACACAAAAAATGGTGATTTTTGGAGATATTTTTGGTCATAGTTTCTTTACTAATCATCGTATTTCAAAAATTTTGCTACCAAAATGTAGAGAATAACGGTATCCTCTTATTCTGAACGCTTTTAAAACTATTTTAGTTGTATACGGTGCAGATATTTGAGTGGACCTTATGAAATTTTTTCCTCAGTTTTCATTTCTATAACATTTATTTACAATATTTCCAGGTTTTATCTATAAAAAGTATGCAAATATAACCAAATGTATGATAAATTTGCTTTTCTTTCAGAATTCTATTATAGATTTGCTTAATTTCATAGTTTATTAATTAGTCAATAGTAGGCTGACCATATTTCCTTGAGACAAAAACGGGACATTGGGATGGCAAAAAAGGGACGGGGGTTATGTAATATTCTGTATTCATGAAAAAGTAAGTACATAAACCGGGACAAAATTGACATTTTTATTAAAACGACGGGACGGCCAGGAAATATAAAAAAAACGGTACTGTCCCGTTCAAAACGGTACGTATGGTCAGCCTAGTCAATAGGCATGGCTAACAGTAAGCCAATATTAAGAACAGACCTAAGAAAATGATTTTTTACTGGAAAAGCTAGTGGGAGACATGTGTGCAAGTAAAGGAAGCATGCTTCCAACGAATAGTGAAGTTCTCAGTCACTTTTTCTTCTTGAGAAGGGATCAAATGAAAAGCGACAATGTGTCAAAGGAAGGAAATATTTTGAGAGTATTAGATAAGGTAGAAAAGGTGAGGATTATGGCTGGCATACCATCAAAATCCGTTAGAAAGCAGAAAGGACCCAAAAAATTGTGGGATTTCATAAGAGCATGAGAAGTTGAGTAAAAATATAAAGAAATGTTATGAAACCCAAAAAACCTCTTTTCTGTCTCGTTTAGATAATTTATTTGATATATCAAATGAAAATGTATGTAATGAGATCCAAAATGATACATTGAGAACTATATCACAGAACAATGAGGGTCTTCGCTTTTTCGAAGATCAGCGAAGTGCTAGAATATATTCGCTGGGTCCGATCGATAAAGCTTATGTAGCCAAAATAATCAAAAATACTGCTAGAATAGAAGGTGAAGAACGAAGAAAACTTAAAGAAAAAGAGCGAAAGGCATTAGAAGAAGAGAGACACAAACTTAAATCATCTGAAGGCGAGTTAGTGGACTCAAGTAATGGTGAAGATGATTTTACTCCGAGCCTAGGCCCATCAAAATATCCTAAGTTACTACAGTCAACATTAATATATAATACAGCTGATCGTTTAGGACTATCATTCGGACAACGCTCGACATTTGCATCTGTGGTAGCAGCTGAATGTAGGCTAGATTTAAAAGAGATGTCATTATCGAAAAGTACTTCTGCGCGAGCTGCGAAGAAGTCGAGGAAAGGTACTGCTGACACTATTAAAGAGTCGTTCAACCCACCTCAATATCATGTAGTCCACTTGGACAGCAAAATACTGAATGTTTCAGGAGGAAAGCAGGATCGATTAGCACTACTTATATCGGGAGAGAATGTTGAGAAACTTCTCTCGATACCCGGTATCGGTGTCTCAACTGGATCGACACAAGCTTGTACTGTTTTTAGCACAATCCAAGAATGGAAATTACAGGATAAGGTTTACGGAATGGTATTCGATACTATGATACTTCATCCAATACTGGCTGGATAAAAGGAGCTTGTAAAGTACTGGAAGACCTCTTTGGAAAAAATTATTATGGCTCGCTTGTCGCCACCATATGGCAGAACAAGTTTTGTCAGCAGTGTATCTAAAGGTATTTGGAAAATCTACTTCACCCGAAAACGAATCTTTCAAGACCTTCAGAGATGTTATATGGGAGAAGCTAGATACTAAGCAACCCTTCAAACAGCTATCTATCAATGACAGACATCTCAAGGACCTGAAAAAATGCGTCATAGATTTTATGACAGATTTGCTCAAAGATAACCAGAGCCTTCGCAGGGATGATTAAAAGAGGTAGCTGAAACAACTATGCTCGTTTGAGGAGAAATTCCTGCCAGAGGAATACACTGGATCAAGCCAGGAGCTCTCCATCACGCCGGATGGATGGCTGTCATATTGTATACGAATAAGATGTTAGCATTTTCAGACCAAGCCGGATATGATAATGTTACAATAAAAAAGCTGGAAAGAGTATGCTTGTTTACATCGCTGATCTACTCCAAGTACTGGCTATCAGTCACCAACCGACTTAAGGCTCCTGAAAATGACCTCCTCCTATACATGAATTAGTTCAGTACAAAAAGATTGACATGAAAGTAGCGAAAGCTGCCCTTAACACTCTAAAAGGTCATTACTGGTACCTATCTGAAGAACTTGTAACCCTTTCTCTCTTTGGAGATTTATCTCATAGTGAAAAGGAAAAGGTGGCCAAAAAACTTTCCTCTTTCAATCAACCACCAGAATTCAAACAGGGTAATCCGATATTTCCCATCCTAAAAGAACGAATTAAAATTCAGCAATTAGTTGGTCCAAATTCCTGGTTTGCATTCAAAGTCCTTGGTTCAACGGGAGATTGAATAAGGACTCTAGCTGTAACGTGGGACAACTAAGGTTGTTAATGACACTGCAGAAAGGGGTATCAAACTTTTGCAGGATTTTCATGGTTCATGTAGGGATGAAGGTGAATTTCAGGCATTGCTTCAAGTTGTAGAGGAAAACCGGCGTGTTTACCCATAGTTTTTCAAACAAGGTCTCTTGAATTTGTAATTTCTTTCCATTTATAATTTCATTTCATTTACAATTTTTAATTATAATTTCAAGAATAGCATTTTGTTTCTATTTGATTAAAATTGTTTTGTTTGTATTTCATAATAAAAAATTTAAAAAAACCATAGGGGCTTTGCATGTTTTTAGATTAATAAAAATTTAAGTCTACAATTCTTTTTTTTTTTTTGCAAAATTTACTAATTTTAATCTACTAAACATGTTCAAAGTTGTTCCCATTTTGAATCTCTAAACCAAAAAAATGTTGCTCATTCAAGCCCATCTGCTTTTTTGATTTGTATTTTCAAAGCCCATCGCCGCAGAGCTGCATTGGAATGATGCTGTATGGATGGCGGTGACATCCCAAGTATATAAGATAATATTATATTGCAGTTCAGATCTTTCAAAGATATAAAGCAGCATCATTTTCCTCTGAGAAAATCCATCAAAATGACCAAAAAGGGAAAAAATTTAATAAATTTAACTCAAAGGTTAATAAAAACTATTCAGATTGAAGCGCATTATTATTCTCTACATTTTGGTAGCAAAATGTTTGAAATACAATGATTAGTAAGGAAACTATGACCAAAAATATCTCCAAAAAATTACCATTTTTTGTGTGAATAGGGGGCTTATTTTTCAAATGGGGAGCGGGGACCCTAAATATTACTCGATTCTTTTTTTTGGTTTATTCATGGTTTTTGGTCAATTTGTCACAATATAAGAGGTAAGCACCATAACTTTTCAAAAAAAAGTCCAAAAGTGACACCCTAGTGTGTGTGTGTGTGTGTGTGTGTGTAATTAAGTGGGCATAAGTGAGGTCGAGTGTGTAATAATTCAGAGTTGTAGTGGGGTGATTTTTCTGTGAGGTAACACCTTCGGTACCTCGGAACTACAAAATTTATATAAAAATTCGGATCACCTGAAGATCAGAGTCCCCCACCCTTCTTTAGTTAGCCTTATAAGGCTAACTAACGAAACTATCACGACTTAACCTAACCAATCGTCAAGGGTGTACAGTTAATCTGACCAAAAATAAAATATTGAAAAAAGCAAAACCAAAATGGGATATAAACTGACTTTCAACGTTGAAGTTGAGAAAACAACTGGCATTAAAAACGGGATACGTTACAACGAAAGATTGGTGGGTTGGTGAAAAATTAATATTGGTTGGTTGGTGAAAAACAGAACAATTTGAAAGATGAACAATTTGAAAGATGAACAATTTGAAAGATGAACAATTTGAAAGATGAACAATTTGAAAGATGAACAATTTGAAAGATGAACAATTTGAAAGATGAACAATTTGAAAGATGAACAATTTGAAAGATGAACAATTTGAAAGATGAACAATTTGAAAGATGAACAATTTGAAAGATGAACAATTTGAAAGATGAACAATTTGAAAGATGAACAATTTGAAAGATGAAGAGTAATTATCTACAATGAGTCTAAAATCTTGATCTTAAGATCTAGAGTAGAGTGTATGTATTTCCCAAAAACATTTGCCTGGTGAGTTTTTGTCCGGTGAGTTTTTGTCCTGGATTCCATTTTCCTCAGCACAAATCTCTTCCAGTTTAGTATTCAAAAATATTGTTTTTGACGTAATCCTAAGACCCAAATCGTGCCTAGGGTTAATACCTAGAACTAAAGACCTATCTGACCTTGCCTTCAGGGACCTAATTAACCCCCTATATCTCTCCAAAAGGTCAGGCACTCTCGTATCGGGCTTATACGAATCGTCTACCATCACCACCAACATCGAGTGACGGGAGGCAACATCAATTCTATCTACTTCGTCTCTAATTCTGTCAACCCTGGCCCCTGGTAGACAGACCAAAACTATTAAAGATCAAAGATTTAATCAAACTGGCAGATTTTATTTCCATTTACAAATGTAAGAACAAAATCATTAACTTACACTGGATGAATAAATTCACTCTTATCAGACTGCAAATAGATCAAATCATGTTATTCCTCAATGTATAGATTGTCTTCATATCAGAACTTACCCATTTTTATTGGATTGAAACTGGAATGATTTAAGTGTTCTTATAGAAAATATGACAAACGTAAATTCGTTTGAAAACAAGTTGAAATCTTGATTAATGGTGGAATACTAATAAAGATCTAGAATTAAATGTAAATTACTCTATTACTGTATTGCTCATTTCTCGTGTCTATCACTGTATTCCCATTATTATATCAGGTATTTTATCTACAGGGTGTTCGGAAAGTCCCATTACCCCCTACAGGGGCCATTCAAAAACCACGTGGTCCTTAAAGGGGGAAGGGGTTCCTTATTTGACCACCAAGGGCCACATAGAGGAAGGGGTGTCTTGATGTTTAACCACGTGGCCAATAGTAAGCATTAAAATATCCTGTTTATAATATTGCTCATCATATTATGCTCCAATTAATATGTATGCATCCAATATGTTAGTATGTATGCAATATGTATGCTCCAACAAATAATTTTTTGAACATTCAAAATTACATTTTTTAATAAAGATATTATTTTCAGTTAAAGAAACAAACAATTAATACAGTTTATTTAGAAGATATGCCTTTTAATTGCTCATTTACCTCATTACTTTTCGATAATATAAGAAATTTAATATGGCACCTTACATTTTACATAAGATTAAGAAGGGGTGGGAGGTGATATCAGAAGACCAAGTGGTTTTGGAGGGGGGTTTAAGTCATTGGTCACAAATGACCACAAGGGGGTGGGTACGGGTTTGAAAACCACCCGAACTAGGACCACGTGGTTTTTGAATGACCCTTACAAAATTTAAATATTGTAATACCAATTTTATTTTTGTGATTAATTGGATTTTTATGTGATTCATTGATATTTTTTTTCTTTTCCAGGTATTAGAGTTATGTGAACAATGAAAGACCAGTCCACTTACACTCTAGAGGAAAGAATAGTGATGAGCACACGGGCTCATTCAAAGTCACATACTGGCAAAACGATGTATGATAACCAGAATGATTTCAACACAAGCTTCAATACGGCTGCACCACCAAATAAGACAGTATTACTCTGGGAGAAAAAGCTGTTTGAAACTGGCTCCATCAAGGACAGACCACGGTTGGGAAGAAGAACAACGCGAGCAGAACAATATGAAGGTGTGATTGCAGCGGTGGCTCATTCACCGAAAAAATTACTTCGGAAACGATCACAAGAACTTGCAGTCCCCATGTCTACAATGAGAGATCACATGACAAAAGATCTCGGCATGAAACCATACCGCCCGTCATTTGTTAATGAATTAAGCGATACCGACATGAAGAAAATGCGTTATGGGGTTTCGTCAAGCAGAACGTATTCCGGGTGCGTTACCACACAACAGAGAAACTGAAACACGCTGTTCGAGATGCATTTGGTGCAATCACTCCAGCAATGTTGCGTTGATTCTCACACCGCACGTGGAGACGCATAATCCTTTGTTACGAAAATGATGGTGCACACAGATATTCTTGATTAGTAACTGTAATTAGTAAGAGTATTTACTGTAATTAAAGTAATTGTTGCTAGTGATTTGTTTTTTAAATTACACCTACCACATATAAATGCAATTAATCAAACAAAAATAAAATTGGTATTACAATATGTACATTTTGTAGAGGGTGACGGAACTTTTCGAACACCCTCTATAATTAATCTGAGATCCAAGTAAAACCTGAAGATTAAGGGACAAATTATATAAAATGAACACTCAGTTGACAGTATTATTGCATTATTTGTATTATAACACAACATAAATTGTAATCTACAGGGTGTCCCATAAGTCCAGCATCATAGGAGAAATTCATATTTTTCTATTTCTACGAACCATAATTCATATTTTTCTTATGCTCGGGATGCCAATTTCCCGTCCACCATTCTGTTCAGTGACGAGGCTGTTTTTTATGGAAATGGTAAGGTAAATCGACAGAACACCCGCTACCGGTCTCAAAACAACCCTCACTGGTATACCGCTTCAAAGGAACAAGGTGCATCTCGGGTGATGGTATGGTGTGGCATTTGGAAGGATCGCATCATAGGCCCCCTCTTTTTCGATGAACATGTCACTGGAAGCACCTACCTACGTATGCTCAAGGAAGAAACATTTCCCAGTGTCTTGAACGAAGAAGGAAATTTCCCAACATGGTTCCAGCAAGACGGCGCTCCTGCACATTACAGCACCCAAGTAAGGGAATACCTGTACCAACAATTCCCTGGTCATTGGATAGGACGTCGATGGCCTGTGGAATAGCCAGCTAGAAGCCCGGATCTCACGCCACTAGATTTTTATCTCTAGGGCCACTTGAAAGAGCTGGTATACGCAGAGAAAATTAGGAGTGTTGAACATTTGCGGCAGCGCATTATTGGGGCATGTAACACCATTACTCCTGACGTCATTCACCGTGTGCTTGCTGACTGGGTATCACGTCTGAATTTGTGTATTGAAAACAATGGTGGACATATTGAGCACGTTCTGTAAATAAAAGCTTTTGTTTTGCCTTTTTTATTATTTTTCCTATGATGCCGGACTTATGGGACACCCTGTATAATAATAATAATATTATTATTATTATTATGTAGTTTATGTCCTTCTGTCTCTCTGGCGTTTTTCTCAGAAACCGCTTAACGTAGGGTACTGACGCATTCTTACACTGTTGGAAAGGTGTCTGTTCTGGGAGGATCATAAGGATATTTATTTCTTCGTTTGCACAAGCGTGCGCGCATGTGCAACTTTTGAATGAAGCCAGATAGAAAAAACGTTCATAGATGAAAAATTGTTCCTTTTCTGTTTAGGCCAGTGGTTCCCAACCTTTTTGAGGCGATGGCCAACTAAAGCTGATTCGAATAACTTATGGGAAAATAATATAAATATAGTTATATGCCAATAATTTTATAAAATGACTAAAATTATACTACTTCTAAATTTGAATTTGATTTTTAAAAAGGTATGCTATATCCAGTCTCCATAGCCTACCCAGGAAATTCGCCATGGCCCACAGATTGGGAACCATTGGTTTAGGCGGAGGTGGGAGTCGGGATGACGTGGATCATATGGGAAACTTCAACCCGTCATTGTTTGGTGGGTGAAATTTGAAGGTACATAAACTACATAAAAAAGTGCACTTGGCTTCTCGAGTACATGTTTCACTGTTAAATCATGAAGCAGCTCTTATAGTTTCATATGAAAAACTCTTTCAACAGTATCTGACCTATGTTCTGATCTTTGATAAGCTTCAATACTTTCAACGATTTCAGTCCATCTTGGATTGCAAATAAACGTAGTAAATAGATCTGGCTCCCAAAATTTCCTTACAATTGCCATAGCGTCTTCATAATTTCGCTGCATCGCTCTCGAACTGCCTTGACAAAGATACTAATTTGACCGCAGCTGTTTTGTGTAAATATTAGTAAGCCTGTTTTTACACATGTACAGTTTTATGACTATGTAACTTTTTCTAAAGTAAAAAGTTTTGATTTTTTTAAAGTCTTTGGTGAAAAAATAACTGGAAATTCTGTATTTAAAGAAGTAATGTTGCAATAAAGATACTAATTTGACCGCATTTTTTTTTGCGGGCCTCTGCTAGCATTCAAGTATTTACATACTTTATAAAGAAATTTGTGCAGTAAATATAAATAACTAAAAACAAATATTATATTTTCATGATTACTTTAATGACTTCACATTGATTTCAATCCATTGTGTAATTTTCACCTGTTATAGTTCATTTATGCATTTTAATTTAATTAATACTTCTTATTCATGAGTTATTTATTAATTATTAATCATAGCTATTAATCATAGCTCCAGTAAAACCTGAAGCATAAGGGCCAAATAAAATAAAATAAATAGTTCACTTGACAATTTCATATTTTTTGATAAAATTATAACAAAAATTGTTGAATTGTAATATTTATTTTATAAATAAAGACTTATTTGTTTATTTATTCACCCCTTCAAAATATTTACATGTCTAATTTTTACATTTTAACATATAAAAAGGAAGGCCAACAGACAAACATTTTGGATTATTAATTGAACCTTTGTGTAATATGAAATATGTAATTTAAATTTAATGTTAAAAATGTCAATATGAAATCAATTCTTTCTTTCATGTACACTATCTTATTTTGAAGGGGTGCCCAGACCTTTTGCCTAGGCTGTACAATACCGTTGGTTACAGTCTCAATGGGATTACATTGGTGGCTAGTCAGTATTATCCAAACACGATTGTAGGGAGATTGTTAGCCTGTCGTCTACAGAACATAGGGTATACAAGATTTGGTGTTCATCAATCGTGCTGATAGAACGTGCTACAGTGATTTTGCTAATTTGTAATTTCTCCTGGTTTGTGTTTGTGTTGATTTACTAAATCGTCTTATTTCGATTGTACTGTATGCTGAATTAGCTGGAGCCATGTTAGGCCTTTTTTTTTAACTTGTTGGTCTGGCTTCTAGGCCTTGGCCAGGACCAGGCTTAGCCTTCGATCAGCTCTTACATATGTCTTCACAGGCAACACCATCTGAGGATGGGGGTGCTTCTGCCCTCCAGTCGTCTATCTATCGTTTCTGCCGAAGTGCATTGCGATTCGTATCTTTCAGGCAGTAAAAGGGCTAAATCTTCACACTGCCTTAAGGTTGTTCCCACTTCTAAGCGTTCACAGAAATCTCAGAGTCACATACCAGTTCCTTTACCACTGTGCCTGTTTCAAACTCCTTTTCAGTGCTAGCTTCCCTGCCCTCTAGCACTAGCACTACCTCTGTTGTCCATAGAACCTGGGTGGGCATGCTGATGGGCGTCCAGTTTCCGGTGACTGTGAGGTTCTTAGTTCTAGGTCCGGTTCTGCGATAAAAGCTGCCCTACACTTCCTTCTTACACTTCATATGTCTATATGACTTCAGTCTCTGATAATGTTCGGCTCACTAAGCTCACTCCCTTTGCCCTTAAGCGTAGTACTTGATCCCTTTGTGGGGAGGTTAGGTGTGTCAAATACTGTAGGAGTGGCAGTTTGTTACTGCAGGCTGTTTCTCCTTCTCAGTTGCGGACTCTTCTTACTGCTACATCCTTCTTGAACAACCAGTACAATATTAAAGTAGAATTGGCATCTAAGTTTGATACGATACAAGACATTATTCGTCCATCAGAACTGCTAGTTGATTCAGTTGAGGATATTTTGGAGGAACTAAAACCCTGCGGTGTTTTGGATGTGAGACGACTTACACGAGGTAAGGACAGGATTACGAGAGCCTTGGTACTTACCTTTGGTGGGAAGGTTTTCCCTAATAAGATCTATTGTGGCTCCCTCAGTTATACTGTTGAGCATTTCTTTCGGAGACCTCTGCGTTGCTTTAAGTGTCGACGATTTAGTCATGGACGAGATGTTTGTCAGAATCAGCTCGTCAGATTGTGAAAGTCCAGATGGTTGTGCAAACTGTCATGGTTCCCATCCTGCCAGGGCCGCCGAGAGGGCGGGGAAGCTGGGATAAATCCCCGGGGCCCGGACCTCTAAGGGGCCCAAAAAGAGGGGGGGGATAAAATCTAAAAATATTAATAAAGCAATCGATTAAATAACAGAGGAAATATAATTAATGAACATACATTTTATAGAGATTATCATAGTCAAACTGAAACAGATAAAATATTATCTGCGGTCCACCAATGCCCAAGACCGACTGACAGATCTGGGAACCATTGTAATTGAAAGCCAGTTAGCCCGTACTTTAAATTTCATCAGAATCATTTACCACTTTGCTAGAGAGAAGACAAAGAAAGTACACTTCTAATTATGAAAATCTTGCAGTAAACAATTGTCTTGCCTGCATGGACTGGTACTGCATTTGTAAATTGTATGGTGATAGAATTAATATAATTGATTCGAAAAATAAAATGGCCATTTTCTTCTGAGTTGTGTATTCATACTGTATGTTTTGAAAAGTGACATGGACATATAATCAGTTTACTTGTTATGTACACAAAAAACATTCATAATGAAATACTGAGTAAACAGGGGGGGCCCATATATCAATCCTTTCCCGGTGCGCTGGGCAGCTCTCGGCAGCCCTGCATCCTGCCTTCTCCTCCACTTGACCAGTTTACCTGAAGGAGCAGGCTATAGTGCGATATACTCGTAAATGTATGAATAACGTCTCTTTCTTAGAGGCGAGACGCCACTGTTCAGTCTTGGATAGATCATTTTCCCAGGTAGCCAGGACAGACCCACCCCATCTCCCTTCAACTTAGTCTCTTCCCCCAAATCCACCTGTCCAGCCTGGGCCCAAGCCTTCGCCTTCTCCGGCATGCCCTCATGTTTCTTCTGCACCTCCTTCAATCCCAATCTCTCCATCCATTTACTGTTAGAGACAACTCTCCGCTTCCATACGGTCATTTGCCCTCCCTGCCCCCTCCTGGTCCGTCTCCCTCTTCTCTGTCTGCCTCTCAGCCTCTTCATTCTAAGAGCCTTTGGGCTGTTAGTGGTCTCACCAGCTCCCAGTTTTGGCAGCTGGTGAAGGATGTTCATGACCTTATTTCCAGAAATAAATCTCCTCAACAAATTGTTAACAGACTTGCCTCTTTTGCTAATGCAAATAATCTTGCTCCTAGTAAAATACTTACTTCTACCCAGTGATGGGCATCGATACATGAAAATCGCTAAAGCGATACCGATACATCGATACATGAAGAACGTCTTAGGCGATACCGATACGCCGATACTTTCTAGATGTCTTAAGCGATACCGATACATGCATCGCCGATACATGTATCGCCGGTACATTTTTATAATTATTCATTTAATATGTAGGTATTAGATATTATTGTTTATACTAGTAATTTGTACGCACTGTAAGTAAAATCAACGACATTTCAATGGGTTTTATAGATGTAAATAAAAACAATTGCTTTATTTAATGAAAGTGTTTTAATTTTGTAGGATACATGAATGACTGAAAATATTACACTAACAATTAAAAGTAATTACTATTACCCTTCATAAATACCAGCTGGCTAAACATCTGGTCAGACAGTCTATTCCTTTTTGGAGCGTGAATGTAACCAGCCAAACTAAACAACCGTTCTACAGGAGCAGAGGACGGTAGTGGTGTGTTATACTTCAGGAAGACCCGTAGAATTCCTGGGTACTGCCTCAGAGATTGGAGAGAATGACTTCCGTCACCCAGATACTGTAAAACTTCCATCTCAGTGGAATCTTGGGTTGCAGAGACATTAGTGGAAGCAGACTCATAATAGAAGAAATCATCTGCACTTCCGTCAGATGCAGCATCACTTAGTTGTTGCTGGGGGGTCTGCTCGCTGAGGCTCTTAATAGCATTAACCAACATTTCTTGAGCCCTCTTTTTGACAATGTTAGTATTAAATTTGCCTTTTATTGTCATCCACTTTAACTTGAACAGAGGACTTGAAGACGATGCCAGTATTGCTGCTTTACACTCATGCGACGCATCAAGGCACAGAAACTTTTCAAACCGCTTAGTGAACCCTACTGTGACTGCATTGAGAAGTGGCTGATAATGACGCAATGCCTCCGAATTCAAACGCTCTAGCTTCTTCTCTACAGCTAACAATGTCGGAAGCAGGCAACCGTGAAAACATTCTTTGTGACTGCAACCTATCAAGTGCTGTTGCAATGGGTTGGAGTACGGTTAGGTATTCCTGGAGAAAATCAAGCTCATTATATGAGCGTTTCTATATTATGAGCGTTTCTATATTATGGTTAATTAATCTCAATAACACAAGTACAAACGTGTTTAAACGTTGCGCCGTACTGTGTGACGTGACCAGTAGAGTAGTACTGTCATTAAATAAATATTTAATAATATTATTATTTATGTATATTCATAAATATAACTCAGTAGTATCATATAACATCTATTTAAATGTTTAAAAATTCTTATTAATGTATCGATGTATCGAAGTATCGATTTTTTTCGATACATTTAAGAAAATTGACCTTAGCGATACCGATAAATCGATACTTTTGTCAAGTAGCTAAAGCGATACCGATACCGATACAAAAGTATCGATCGATACGTATCGGCGATACATGTATCTAGATACTGCCCATCACTGCTTCTACCGAGGGGATGCGTTTGCTCTTCACCTCTTAATTTTCACGTTTATACACTGGAATGTCAAGAGCTTTCGTGTACAACTGCCCCATTTGCAGAACTCAATTAGAACCTATTCTTCTGCCTTAATTGCCTTACGGGAAACTCGCCTATCCAACCACTCTCCCCTTATTTCAAACACTACACATTCTATAGAAAAGATAGGAATGCCAATGGGGTGGTGTTGTTTTACTGCTTCATGCCCTTCTTCCTGGCATTCCCCTCCCATTACATACCCGACTCGAAGCACAGGTTCCATTCTTTGGTAGACTGGTTATAGCATTAGGGCGGGTCATACTATGCATTTTTTTTAAATCAATGGAAAGGGGTGTTCAAATGACATATTTTGGTGTATAGAACACAATTCTGAAGAAAATATTTAATTCTGATAACCCTAACCTACATCATTTTGCAGTTGATTATTATTAAATTGTTGATTATTTTACTATTGTAGTTACCCCAGAATATGTCTTCTCACGTTTTCTATCATGGCTGCTCACGTTATCTCTCATAGAGCATTGTTCTAACTAATTCATATAAACACATATAATGTAATTCATATAATAATAATAATATTTAAATACTCAAATAAAAAGGTGTGCCATTCCACTTAATTGTAATTATCATACAGTTTGGTATATGAAATATTTTGACGGTTTTCTGGCGCGCATAAGGCCATTTTCTGAGCCACCTTTCTCAGAGGCTAGAATGTAACGTTTCAGAACATTCTAAAACGTTTTGTGAAATATTTGAAGTGACTCATGATTTATGAAGCTATTTTACCACCTCGGCTTGCAGTGAGGGGATAGATTTAGTGATTATCTACTGATATTTTTTTTGTTACTGTTCACATGTGAGTATTATTCTGTTATATTTTAGAAAAAGCTATTTCTACGCATATTATAGTGATACATTGAGCAAAATTTAATTAACAACTTTGATTTGAGCTAAAATTAGGTGGTTCATTTTTAGTACAACTGAGCAGTATGAGGCCTATTTCATTAATGATAAGAGCAAGGTCAAGAGAGCACAGGAGAAGTTGATGAGAGAGCTAGGGGAACAGTTCGAGAAGAAGTGCAGGGAGGAGGGGGGGATCTCTTGCATCCTCTTTGATGGGCGGATTGACCTGACCAATGTGATGATGGAAGCTGAGGGCAGTGGCCAATCTTTTCCCGCAAAGATCAAGGAAGAACACTATAGTGTTGTTAGTGAGCCTGGCAGCTACTATCTGTTCCACTTTACCCCAGAGAAAGCAACTAAAGAGGAGTCACATGCGGAGAAGATTGCTAAGGTCCTGTTTGCCTGGCTGAAAGAGAGGGGTTATGATAAGACCTTGTTGGCCATTGGAGGAGACTCAACAAATTTCAACACTGGTGTGAAAGCTGGAGTAATGCGGAAGCTGGAGCTGCACCTGGGGAGAAAGCTGGTCTGGTTGGTGTGCAACCTGCACACTATTGAACTTCCCCTGCGCCATCTCATTGTTGACCTTGATGGCCCTACTCTGTCAGACAAAAAATTATCCGGGCCAATAGGAAAGCTCCTTGATTCTGCTACAGACTTTGATATCAATCCAAACTTCACCCGAATCTCTGTTGGCCCTCCACTGATCAAGCTTCCTGACAAGGTCATTCAAGATCTCTCAACTGATCAATACTATGGCTATAAAATTGTCTGTGCAGTCAGGGATGGAGTACTTCCTGCAGGGCTGGCTCTGTTAGAGATAGGACCAGTAAACCACAGCCGCTGGCTCACCACAGCGAACAGACTTCTCAGGCTCTGGGTGTCAAAGCACGGACTTAAAGGAAAGAACCTGAAGATTCTGCAATTCATTGTGGAATTCATCATTGGAGTGTATTACCCATGTTGGTTTAACGTGAAGGTCAAGCACTCCTGGATCGAAGGGCCTAGGCACATCCTCTTTCAGCTGGACTGGCTCAAGTCCCAGAGAAAGGAGGTGCTGGATATTGTGATGCCAACTGTGAGAAGATCTGCTTGGTATGCCCACAGTGAAGTCATCCTCCAAACACTACTCTGCTCTGAGGATCAGAAGGAGAGGATTGAAGGGGTGGAGAGAATCCTGGCCATCAGGGGAGAGGGGGACCCGGACACTCAGCTGGGGGACTCCTCTGTTAGGAGCAGAAGGACACCTGACATCAATTGTGATGCTTCCAGCATCGGTGACTTGATCAGCTGGTCAGAAGGTGTGTCAGAGCCACCTCTCACCTGCTCTCTAAGCACCTCAGAGGTGAAAAACTTCATCAACACCCCCATGGAGGTGCGCAACTGGCCTTGCCACACACAAAGCATTGAGAGGGTTGTTAAAATGGTGACTGAGGCTTCTGCTAAGTACTTCTCACAGGAAAAGAGGGATGGAGGGATCAGGGCTCACGAGACCAGCAGGAAGCTGATGTCCAAGTCTGAGTCAAAGCAGGATTTGTGCAACCTGGCAAAGTTCAAGATGTCAGGAGAATGATCTTTGTAATTATATCCAGTGATATACATGCAGTTCACCTATTAATAAATATATGTAAAGTTGATTTGGCCTTGTCAATATAAATGATTTACCTTATATCTTTTAATATATTATAAAGGGGTTCAAAAGGGTAAAATTGGCAATTTAGAAATACAAAATGATGTAGGTTAGAGTTATCCTATCCAAAAACGAAGCTCATATTTGAATTCCCCATGTAAAAGCACATAATTTAGACATCCCTGATGGTAGGATTTCCTTAAGATTCATGTTGTCACCTGAGTACGACCCGCCCTATATATAGTATCTTCTTTGTACATGCCCCCCGACTTTTCTCTTACCTTACAGTTCCTTGATGATCTTGTACAACAACTGCCATCTCCCTTCATTTTATTAGGGGACTTCAATGCCTATCACTCTTGTTGGGGCTCCTCCTTTTGTGACGAAAGAGGGGTTCTTTTGGACAACTTCCTTTTGGACAACTCCTTATTTTTGTTTAATTTGCCCAACCCCACTTTCCTCTCTGATGTTACTGGGACTTTCTCCTCCAATGATCTGTTCTTTGTATTCAAGAATTGGCCCACTAGTTCCAGTGGTCCGTATCCTCTGACCCTTGTGATAGTGACCATTTCCCTATCTTTCTACAGTCTACATCCTCCCTTCCTCCCATTCAACGATGTTTCCGTTTCAATCTGAAAAAAGCTGACTGGAGTGCTTATGTCCGTTTAGCCAACTTGCCTCCTTCCTCTCATGATGCCGACCTGGATTGTACAACCATTTTTACCTCCATACTCACAGCCGCCTTTGCCTCTGTTCCAGTGAAGCTAACTGTCGTTAATCCTAAGTACAATGCAGCAGGGTAGACTGCTAAATGTGAAGCTGCCGTTTTGTCACATAAAAGGGCCCTCTGTTGCTTTCGAAAGAACCCAATTCCGCGTCTATTTATCAACTACAAACATGCTCGAGCACTTGCTCGGCGCACTGTAAAATTTACAAAGAGAATTTCTTTGAGGTACTATGTTAACATCTCCTTTGGTGCACCTCAGCTACAGTCTGGAGAAAGATCCGGGCTTTTCAAGGCACGTCCTCCATGCTGCTACGGAAGGTCTTAGTTAAAGATGGCATGCCATACTATGACCCGGCAGTGGTCTGCAACATGCTTATTTTGCAGTTTGCTACTGCCAACAACATTCGAAACTACACTGAACCCTTTGTTTATAGAATGGCCGAAGGTGAGCTCTCACATATATCTTTTTACTCTGACAATGGGGAGGCTTATAACTCTCTTTTAACTCCACCTGAGTTGTTAGATTCTCTACATCGTTCTGTCTCCTCCTCTCCTTGACAGGATGGTATCCATTATTCCTTTTTGCAACATCCGAGTTCTTCTGGTAAGCTTCAGCTTTTACGCTTCTATAACTCACTTTGGCTTACTGACTCCCTACTCAGTGGAAGTCAGCTCTGATTCTCCCCTTTCTCAAGCCTGTAAAGCCTCCAACTGACCTTTAGTCATACCACCCTATTGCTCTCACCAGCTGCCTGTGCAAAGTCTTTGAGAGGATAGTCAACAGGAGGATTCTTCTTTACCGGGAGGGTAGCTCTCTTTTAGATCTCTATCAGAGTGGTTTTCGCAGGGACTTTTCCCCCTATGATGCAATTACCCGTCTGGAATGTGGTGTACGGGAGACATCCTTACGGGGTGAATACCTTGTGGCTGTGTTTCTTGATAT
The DNA here is from genome assembly GCA_023014485.1 of Bathynomus jamesi. NCBI lineage: Eukaryota > Metazoa > Arthropoda > Malacostraca > Isopoda > Cirolanidae > Bathynomus > Bathynomus jamesi. The sequence continues at coordinate 253,516 of JAJOZX010006217.1, read as the reverse complement.
CTCTAAGGCATTTGACTCAATCTGACATCATGATCTTCTGCTTAAATTACACAATCTGGGACTGCGTGGCCATTTAGCTAACTTTATTGCCAACTTCTTGCTGCACAGGCAACCATAATCATCTCTCTCTTAAAGACTTTTGAGAGTGAGACAGGGGTCCCTCAAGGCAGTGTACTTAGTCCTACACTCTTTCTGAGTATGATCAACGACATCTTCTCCGCTGCACCTCCTCCTGTCTCAAACTCTATGTATGCTGATGATTGTGCATTTTTGGTACCTTCAGGTGATCTCCATGAGGCCTTAAAATGTGCTCAGGACATGCTAGATGTTTTAATTGACTGGTCTCATGACTGGGGACTGAACTTCTCTGTTGCAAAAACGAAGTACATGGTCTTCACCAAACGTCCCATTCTTGACCATCCTCCACTACACTTAGACTCCTTTCCCATTGTTCGAGTAACTGAATATAGATTTTTAGGGGTGGTCTTCGATGAAAGTCTGACCTGGAAATCCCACATTGACTCCATCAAAAATCGGTGTACCAAGCCTCTTTCTATCCTGAGATATCTCTCCATCACGACAGAGGGATCCTGTAGGGATACTCTTCTCCGGCTGTACAAAGTTCTGGTTCGCTCCAGAACTGACTATGGAAGTTTCTTATATTCTCCTGCTGCTTCTTGTCATCTCCTTAAACTAGACAGACTCCAGCATCAAGGCAGTCGACTTGCTGTGGGCGCATTGCGCTGCACTCGGGTGCACCTGCTGGAGGCAGAGGCTCTTATCATGCCTTTGCAATTTCGGTGTCTATTGTTGGATCTTCGTTATCTTCTCCTCACCCTCAGCATAGTTCACCACCCTGTCCCTCGGGTGTATCTGGACTTTTACATGTTTCACTTTTATCTGCAACGCCCACATCTTTTGCCCTTCATTGCTGGTGTTCAAAGGATTTTCTCTGCTTTTAATATTTCTGCTCATGACCTGCACTTCAGCGGGCTATCCCCCCCACCCTCTATTTGATATCTCCATTCCCTTTCAATTATGACCTTCTTCAGTATTCTAAGTCTAAGGTAGCCTCTATTGTTGTACAAAGTTATTTCTTCGCCCTCATGGAGTCCTTACCAGCCTCCCAATTCATCTACACAGATGTTCTAAACTTCTAGATGGACAAACAGCATCTGCCTTTGTCACTGAAACTGTAACCACATCTTGGCAGCTGCCCTCTACCTGTGGCATTTTTACGGCAGAACTTTATGCCATTTTTCAAGCAGTTCAGTACATTTCTCACAACATGCTGCATCATCACAACTTTATCATCTGTTCTGATTCTCTCTCCACTCTGCAAGCCCTGGAAAGAAACTGTTCCCCACATTTCCTCATCCACCGAATTTTACAGTTGTTACATTTGCTTCCCAACCATATCTCCATAATCTTTCTCTGGATACCGAGTCATGTGGGTATCCCAGGAAATGAGGCTGCTGACGTTGCAGCCATGAATGCATCACTGCAGCCATGAATGCATCACTCTTTGGATCTCGGGTACGGCTCAAACCATCTTCTCATGAGGCGCAGGCCCTCCTCTAGCCTTATGTCCAGAGTTGGTGGCAGGAGGTTTGGAATTCACTTCCTGCCCCTTATCTTACAGCAGCCCCTTCAATTCCTCTCCAGTGGACATCACATAATTCACAGAACAAGTGGTCCTAGCTAGGCTCCGCCTTGGTATGCCCCAGCACTCATTCACCAACACCCCTCCTACTTTTAGTCATCCTTGTCATGACTTACTTACTCTCTCCCATGTATTCCTTGAGTGTCCGGCATATAATGCTGCCCGTTTGCGTCTTTGGACTGTGTACTGAGCTCTCTCTCTACCTTTTCAACTAATTTCCATTCTCAACCCATACTTTCCTCCTCATCCTGTACTCAGCTTTTTGATAGAGTCCCAATTGTATACATTCAGTTAATTTTTTTCCTTTTCTTTCACTTTCTGTGTATATGTAGCTAGAGGCCCTTCTCAGTTCTGGATTCATTTTAGCTACTCTAGCCCGAACCCTTTCTAACTTATCAGTGTTTTTTCTCGAGTATAGGCTGTCTAACTTCAGAGAGAGTAGACAATACACATCCTGAAGAAAGAAGCAAATTTGAGGCTTTTAATTTAGACTCCAAGACTATAAATTCGGAACAATCAGATCACACATAGCCCAAATAGAGTGGAAAACAGTTTCAGAGGATAAAACAACTGGGTAAATGCTAACAACCTTGGAAGAAAAGAAGCTGGGAAAATATACTCTGAAAGCACAGCCAAAAGGAAAGAGGAACTGGTCAGAGAGGCAAAAGAGAATAATATTCCTCAAAAGAAAGAGAGTAGCGGCTAAATTAGCTAAATGCAAAGACAACAATGCCAGGAAAGTAATATAAGAAAAAAATGGAGCGAATCGATAGGGCAATATAAACCCTAATGAAGGCCCATACAGAGAGGAAAAAGGAAAAGGCGGTTGAAGCAATAAAGAAGAAAAATCCAAAATACTTCTATAGCTATGCGAAAAGGAAAACAAAAACGCGCCACTATCGGGCCCTTAAAGAAAAGAAATAATGACCTAGCGGACGATCTAAAAGAAATATGTGAAACATTGAGGGCCTAGTATGAATCATTCTTCAGTACCTCAAAAAGTGACAAAGCAATACCTGATATAGATACATTTTTTGAAGAGAAATTGCAAGGAAAGTGTATAACAAACTTTTATTTTACCCTAGAAGATGTATCGACAGCTAAAAGAAAAATGAAATCACATTCAGCTGCAGGTCCGGACAAATTAAAAACTGTAAAAAATGAAAGCGACACGCTTATACTGGATATGAAGAAGATTTCTAGACACTGGGGAAATACCGAGCATTTTGAAAAGAGCAAACATTGTCCCTATATATAAAGGAGGGGGTAGCTCTCAAGCAAAGAACTACTATAGACCAGTGTCATTGACGTCCCACCCCAGCAAAGTATTTGAAAGAAAAGTTAGAGAAAATCTATGACTTCTTGGAGACACTGGAAAGATTCAACGAAAATCAGCATGGATTTCGATCACGAAGATCATGCCTACCACAACTTATAGAGCACTATAACAATATCCTAGATGCACTGGAAGGCAATGACAACTACACTGTCATATACACGTATTTTGCTAATGTTTTCGACAAATGTGATCATGGTATGATAGCACATAAAATGAAACATATTGGAATAACAGGCAAAGTGGGAAAATGGAGGTACAACTTCCTCAGAGAAAGTTAACAGGTCGTTAAAATTCAAGGTACAGGATATCATCATCAGAATCAGAAGTGCGCAGCTCAGTACCACAAGATACATATTGGCCCCACTCCTGTTCATTATCATGTTAACAGACATAGACAGTGGAGTAAACAGCAACAGTATAGTAACATCCTTTGCAGACGATACAAAGATCATCAGAAAAATCAGCGATACAAAAGAGGTGGAGGCCTTGCAGAAGGACAGGAACAAAATATACAAATGGTCAGAAGAGAACAATATGATATTTAACACCGAGAAATTTCAGCTCTTGAGATATGGTAGAAATGAGGAACTTAAACAGACAGCATATTATGCTCCAGATAGACAGGAGATTCAGAGAAGCACTAAAGCTATGGATTTGGGGGTTATAATGACCGATGATGCGAAATTCGAGACACAAAATCAGATAGCGATAAATAAAGCAAAAAGAGTCGCGGGACAGGTAATAAGAACGTTCAAAAGCAGAGACAAGACAGTAATGATTCCCCTGCTGAAAACACTGATCATACCAAAACTTGAATACTGCTCAGTCTTGACATCCCATATAAAAAGGAAGGAAATAATAAAGTAGAAGAAACTCAGAGACGTTTCACAGCTAAGATTGATGGCTGCAAAGAGCTCAACTTATGGCAAAGACTAAGTAAACTAAATCTGTACTCCGTGGAAAGAAGAAGAAAAAGGAACACCATAATCTACATATAGAAAATGATCGAAAAACTGGTACCAAACATCAAACTAAACCCAATTACCATCCAAACAACGCTGGAAAATAGGGAAGGCAGAATGTGTAGTTCCCAAATTAAAGGCCCGACAAGTGACCTCTTCAACACTGAAGGAAACTAGTTTGGTTCTCATGGGGCCAAGACTTTTTAACCAGCTTCCAAAGGACCTTATGAACGTTACAGAGGTCAAAGTTGGTCTTCAAAATAAGCCTAGATACCTGGCTCAGGACGGTATCAGATGAGCCAGGTGTACCTGGCCATGTGCGGCGGAGAGCGCAAGAGAGCAACTCGCTCCTCCACCAAGCCAGGCCTAGAGGCGGGGTCACCAACTTGACCTTCGTGTGAAGAGAAACCAACCCACGGAACTGCAACGAGGTTAACGAAGTCTATAAAACCAAATGTTCAATACCATTTAGACTTTAGAGCATAGGGTGGCACAAAGTCCCTTTGCATAAAAACAAGAGCAACATATACTGTCGAATGCTGTGATTTCACGACAAATGGACTTTCTGGGCACTCTGTAGCTAGTTCTGGGTCTACTTTAGCTTGATTTTTGGTGCTTGTCTGATCTGAGAATCTTTTTAGACTTTTAACCTAACTTTATGCATCCATCACAAATTTAAGTTGACGGTCGAATAGAGTAATCGCCTACGTAGAGGTAAATGCAATGAACAACATTAGGTAAGATTTGATATCCATTAATATTTTATGGTTTTCGTTTACTTCCTGGACCACTTTTTGTTTTGTCATTTAAAGCGAACCGATGGAGTTATTCTTTTTAAAAAGTTTATACATTATTTGCTATATTTGCACAAGTTCAAATTATACATAACGGTATTATATACAGAAAACACTGACACAATATAAGTGATTTTTGTAATGACAACAAAATGACAATGTTGAAATTTTTATTACATTCTTTTAATTTAATAAATAATGTTTATTAAATTTAATATTCCAGTTACTTCAACTGAAATGAGACTGATTCAACCATATGTCTGTCGACAGAGATAATTTAATTCAACCATACGCCCATCGGTATGGATATTTTAAATGTAAATTTTTGGTGTTTCCAAGATTGTTTAAATGTATGACAGGTTGTTTTAACTTTTATCCCATCGGAGTGTAATGGCTAGCACCTTGACCTTTTATTCAAGAGATTGTGGGTTCGAATCCTGGTTGGGGTAATTTTTCTTCACGAAAAATCGTGCACATTCATGCATGATATTCCGTGTACATACAGTGTGTGTGTGTGTGTGTGTCTCTCTCTCTCTGTTTGAAAAGACGGAGTAGCAAATAACATTTACCTCTATCCGTAAGAAAAAACAGGAAAATTCGAGATGGCATATCACCGGTGTGATAACCCCATAACGACATATCCTAAAAATCTCGAATCGGCATAAAAGCAAATTCCAACTACGAAACTCGGTAAGAACTCGAAGCATGATTTCTTAAAAGATTCAGAAACATAAAAAATGAAAATAAAAAGTGCTTAAAAGTATAAGCAAAGAAGCATTTCTTTCTATCTTTCAGTTAATGGAAGTAACATAAGCAATTTATTTAAGAAAGTTACGGAAGTTAGGAAAAATACTGCATCTCTCATCCACGGGAAAATTAAATTACGACTTCCCATCCAAAGGTTTGTGCAACCTGATTTCTAATGTATCACAAACGCGGAAAGAGTAACTGTAAAAAAAAATAAGATAAGAGAGAGAGTTCACGATGAAAAAATGTAAAAATAAAATAATAAAAAGAATGAAATGGACTCAGACTTGTAAAGAATAATTTAGAAAAGTTTTTCAACTTCTTTTGTTGCAACGAGCTGTATTTTATCTCGTTTTGAAAACTTTCAATTGTGTCCGTTATTTTTACTTTTATTTATTTATTTATTTATATTTATTTTTTTCTACTTTTATTTTCTTATTTTGTTTTATGGTTCATTTATTAATTTTAGGTAAACATTCGTTTTAATTAAATAATACTAGTAATTTATTCATAGGAGTTTCAACCCTCCATACCAAAATAAATAAATAAATAAATAATAATAATAATAATAATAATAATAATTGTTTTCAAAACCTGAAGTTAATTTTAGTTTTTTTTTACTTTAGAACTTTGTTAACGTTGATTTAGAATCTTGTTTTGTTACGTTACCATTATTAAAACAGTAATTAAATATAATAAACGTTGATATAAAAAATATTTCTGAAGTTTTTTGTCTTCAAAATAATTATGAACACTTTCTGAAATTAAAATTAATTAAAAAGTTGTTTGCAACCACGTGTGTGTGTGTGTGTATATATATACAGGGCGTCCCAAAAAAATGTATACACACTTTAAATAATTACAAAGGCAGTGTTTATTAAAATACATTTCATTTTCAAAATGTAATAGAATCTACAGACATTATTTAATTGTTTTGTCAACGCCTGTTTTCAAACTGACGTCCGTTCTGGTCCAGGCACTGCTGATAACGCGAAGCAATGGAATCGCAAACATCACGAAACATTTCGTTTGGTATTTGTGTGCATTCTCGTTCAATGGCTGCTCTCAATTCAGCGACTGTTGCAGGTTTTATAGCGTAGACTTTGTCTTTTAAGTATCCCCATAAAAAAAGTCTAGTGGTGTGAGGTCTGGTGAACGCGGAGGGTATTCTACGAAACCCCTTCGTCCAGTCCACTTCCACATCGTGCCAAGTACCACTCGCAATACTCCACTCTTCGGTCCGGATCATCTTCATTAATAGCATGGACTAATCTTGGAATGTAACTTTTCCATTGACAGCGCTTCAAAATGCGTTGGACAGACGATTCTGAAATTCCTACCTCACGACTCGCTTGCCGCACAGATTTTCTTGGACTTTGGTGATACGTTTCCAGTACTCTTTCTTGCTTTGTGGGGTTTGTCGATGTCCGTAGTCTTCTGGAACGCTTCTTGTGGACATTCTGAACAGTTCCATCGGCTTCAAACTTATCTCTAATTCGAGTGATGGTAAGTCGCGTTGGTGGATCTGTTTGAAACTCCCTCCTAAACTGTCTTTGCACTTCAACTGCGTTTTCACACTTCCAGTAGCATTTTAGAATGAATTTCCTTTGTTCAAAGCTTAGTCTGACTGCCATTATTAATTCTAATGGGTTTAACTTGGAAAGAAAGAAACATCAATTGAGCTATCAGCTGTTAAAGTGTGTATACATTTGTTTGGGACGCCCTGTATATATATATATATATATATATATATATATATATATATATATATATATATATATATATATATACACAGGGCTATTCACAATGATTCAACTGATTTCAAATGAGAATATTTTTTAATGTTACAAATACAGAGTGATTTGTGATACATCAACCAAAAGAAAAACTGTCCAAATTTTGTCTCTCACCTCATAAATGCTCTATGTGACTTCCCCTAGTTACACGAGCAACGTCGACACGATAGTCGAATTCCTCCCATACTCGCTCCAGCATGTCCGTTGTCACTGACTCTACGGCAGTAACAGTGCGAGTTCGGAGCTCATCCAAAGATGTGGGCAACGGTGGCACGTACACAGTATCCTTAACGTACCCCCAAACGAAGAAGTCTCACAAAACTCACGCTGCACTGTGACTACCGATTTACAGCTCGAAAACTGCAACACACAAAACGCCTTCTGCTGTGCGGACGCCATTTTCACACTGACTGTTTGTTGCTAGGCTAGGCCACGGCGTGACTTTGGAGCCCTCTTGTGGTGATTTTGTAAAATTCAGAGATTTCTTCTTTCATGTGGTGTATGCCCAGTTGATGTACAGTTGATAGGTACGGAAGTATTCTCAGTTGAAATCGGATGAATCAATTTAAATAGCCCTGTATATATATGTGTTAACCCCTCCGTCTATGGCCTGGGTTGGTTTGAAGTCGAAGGGGGTTCTGGCTAGGAGGCAGCAACGGATCTGTTACTTGCAGTAGTTTCTTCTATACTACTCTCTGAGTTCTTCTTTAGTGGCTCGAAGGATTCTAAGAGGCTTATTAAATTCTCTGAGGTTTCTCCGATTCTTCTTGTAACGTATCGGGAGATTTTAATGACTAAGTTCTCTGAAGAGAGCACGGCTCGAAGGAGAAGATAAAGACTTTCTTTTTACTGTAATTTACTGCTAAAATGTACAGGTAATACTCAGCCTCGTAGTTTGAATCAGAATGCACATGGAAGAAATTAGTGGGGTTTATATACCCCGGTTCTACTAACATCATCATTATTAAATGTTGAAGAGGCTGTATTATTTTTGCACAATAATTAAAAATATAGTAAATTTTTGTTGTTGTGACAATGGTTAAACAGATAAACAGGATATAGGAAGAGGAAGCCATATTTCTATCTTAAACCGCGTATTTTCAGACCTGATGTTTTCCGGGTCTGCCGAGTTAATTAGAAACGGAAATTGAATTATGCATTCTTATATTAAGATATGCATATGAGCAAAAATTAAAAATTTCTTTTATAACAGAGAGAATGCATCTAATCTAAAAAAATGATTAAGAAATTTTGTAAAGAACAAGTCACCAATTATTTGGCAAAATATGAAGCAACTCCAAAATTTATCCCAACAAAAAATGTAATAAAAAAATAATAACATCGTCGTCGAGTATATATTTCTAAATGGCGGCATAATGTCGGGTCGTATATTCAGTACAATCTAAGTACATCACTGAGTACGTTGTAATTTTGGTTTATTACAATTTTGATTATAATTACCAATTAATTCATATTCACTTATCGTTAATTACAGTTTCATTAAAGTACATTAATTACATTTAAAATATTATCGTCAATTATAGTTTCATTAAAGTACATTAATTACATTATATTAAAATATTATCGTTAATTATAGTTTCATTAAAGTACATCAATTACATTATATTAAAGTATTACAGTTAATTACAATTAAACAGTTGACTGTAGCTTTGTTTTGTTTTTACAGTGTTTCATATTTATAGACAATTAAGATGTAAGAAATATAATACAAAGTACATGGGCATATACGGTATATATATAGATATATATATAACATAACACACATGATAATGTTTTATAAATTTTGAATTAGAGCGAGAGGAGATTTTTCATCTCAGAAGCGCTCTCTTCTGCTGTGGTTAGCAGAATTCGAACACTCGCCTAAGCATTTATGAGATTGCGAGAAATTAATTAATTTAAAGAAAAGAAATAAAAAGAATACATGTGAACGTATGTAAATTAGGGTGGATCGATTTTACATTTTTTTCGATTTCCATATTCTAATAGAGACAAAAACTTGCGCATGCATGAGAAAATAGCCTCTGCAAAATCTTAGCTTAATAGGTAATCATCTTCTGCCCCCGGCAGAGCGATGAAAATCATATTTTAGAGTCAAAAACGTAGTCAAAAAATATTTCAATATGCATCAAAATTATTCCTAATAACTATAAAGTCGATGAAAAAGACCTCATATGATCGTTTTTCCAAGCGCGTTGTCCTACGTTAATATCTTTTGCCCCCGGCAACAACGTCAAATGTTGAAAAAATAGGTAATTTATATACATATTTTCAGATCGGCTCTTTGTCTTAAATAATGCATTTATATATTTCCCATAGCATTTATATCGTTGCTTAGGCATGAAATAACACACACGCATATTGAAATATTTTAAAAATTATAAGAAAAATACGTTTTTGACTACTAAAATATGATTTTCATCGCTCTGCCGGGGGCAGAAGATGATTACCTATTAAGCTAAGATTTTGCAGAGGCTATTTTCTCATGCATGCACAAGTTTTTGTCTCTATTAGAATATGGAAATCGAAAAAAATGTAAAATCGATCCACCCTAATGTACATGTATGTAACTATGTACGTAATCATGATCATCAGGGGACATGTACGAATACACAAAGTATTGTACACATATGGGTAGTCACACAACAGGTTGACAATGGTAGAAAATAGGTAGCTGAATGAATAATTAATAAAATTAACAAAAGATAAAGGTCAAGAAAGGACACGGATGTATGAATGAACAACATATAAATAATGACGTATAGAGTGTACAGTTTTTATTATTATGTTAAAGAATTTCCATACATTGTATACTAGAGATATGATGAAGGGAAATTAATGACGGGAAAATGTGAAGGGAATTAAGCTACTTCATGACGTCATAGTTATTCAAATTATGCCATACGTCAATTTATAATTAATACGCCACAGTTATTTAATTTGTACGTACAGTACAAGTCATCATTGGGAGAATTTAGAAAAGATGAATTAGAGAAATATAATGAATAAAGTACAAACAAGGGTTCCAATCATGCCATATGCAATGTGTATGCATAATCTAATAAAATTTAAGGACGAGGGTTAGCTGCAAGAAAACAATAATAGAAAAAGCACAATAGAAAGCACAAATCGAAATTTTATCCAAACTCGCTCAGGCGATTTTGGTTTCTAATATAAAAATGAATATTGATTATATAGGAGTTATTCATTGTTCATTTTTACATATATATATATATATATATATATATATATATATATATATATATATATAACTATCCTTTCAACCTTTCAAATGTTCCGTGCGATGATTCCTCATTTCACGAAAGTCAAGCTTGTCGCCCCTCCTCTCGAAATGGCCTGGTGAAGTAGTGTGTTGGTTTCTTGAACTCTCCACTCATATAGCCAGGTACGACCGGCTCATCGGGGATTGTTCTGAGAGAAGCGTCTAGTCATCTTTTGAAGATGTCCACCGCAACAGCACTCGTGTTCATTAGGCCTTTGGACAGCTGATTAAACAGTTTTGGTCCTCTCACAACAAAAATATTTTCTTTCAGGGTTAAGAATGTTCCCTGTCTCGCCTTTAATTTGGGAACACGACACATTCTTCCTTTTCTACTTTCCACTGTTGTTTGGGGAGTTACAGGGTTCAGACTAAGATTAGGGACTAGTTTCTTTACTATTTTCCAAGTGTAAATAATGGTGTATCTCTCTCTTCTCCTTTTCCAGTGAATATAGGTTTAATTCGCGTAACCTTTCCCAGTAATTTAGTTCTTTGCACCCGTTGATCTTGGCTGTGAAGCTTCCCTGAATCCCTTCTAGCTCTTTAATGTCTTCTTTTTTAGATGGGCATGTTAGGACCAAGCCAGTATTTCAATTTGGGTATGATCAGTGTTTTCAATAGAGGAATCATTATATTCCTATCCCTTCGTTTAAAGGTTCTCAGTATCTTCCCAGTTATTCTCTTTGCTGTGTTTACTGCTATCTTATTTTGTGTTTCAAATTTCGTGTCATCAGTCATTACAACCCCTAAATCTTTTGCTTTAGACTTTCTCTGAATTTCCTGTCCATTTTGGGTATAATAATCCACGGATTTTAGGTCTTCTCTTTTTCCGTACCATAATAGCTGAAATTTCTCAGTGTTGAACGTCATATTGTTGTCTTCCGTCCACTTGTAGATTCCGTTCATGTCGGTTTGTAGAGATGCTATATCTTCTGGGTTTCTTATTTTTCTACTGATCTTTGTGTCATCGACAAAGGATGTTACTCTGATGTCTCTGGTAACGTCCTCATCTATGTCAGTTAACATGATTATGAAGAGTAGTGGAGCTAATACTGTTCCTTGTCGTACTGAGCTGAGGACCTCTGATTCTGATGAAGATACTCCTTGTACTGTAACGACTTGCCGCCGGTCACTAAGGAAATTGTATATCCATTCCCCTACTTTTCCTGTTATTCCCATACATTTCAGTTTATGTATTATGGTTCCATAGTCACACTTGTCGAACGCTTTGGCAAAGTCTGTGTATATTACATCATAGTTTTCATTATTTTCAAGTGCATCAATAATGTTGTTGTAGTGTTCCATTAGTTATGATAGGCATGATCTGCCTGACCGAAATCCATGTTGGTTATCATTTAATTTTTTCTGAGTTTCCAAAAAGTCATAGATTTTCTGTCTAACTATTACCCTTTGGTTAACCTTTGGTTAGCTTCCGCCCGAATTGTTCATTCTGACGAAGGTCAAGCTTTTCACTCCACCTTAGACCTACAGTTTAACGTGGAATCCGAACCACGCCCCATCAGCAGCCCAGCGTCTTAACCACTAGGCCACCTAGGGTACCCATTTATCTACCAACCACTTTCTTTCAAATATTTTAGTGAGATGAGATGTAAGCAACAGTGACTTATATATATATATATATATCTTAAAGAACGACGCTTGTATAGGAGATATTCCGCGCAAGACGAGAGAGAGAGAACGAAACAAATGAAAAAATGAGGTAACCATTTGTTTCGTTCTCTCTCTCTCGTCTTGCGCGGAATATCTCCTATACAAGCGTCGTTCTTTACGTTATTTATACTGCGTGTTCTTTGCAGTTGAATGTGTGTGTATATATATATATATATATGTGTGTGTGTGTGTGTGTGTGTAGGCAATTGGGCGTAAGCGAGGTCGAGTGGGTGATAATTCACAGATGGAGTTGTGTAATATTTTTTGTGAGGTAACGTTTGGTAACTCAGAACATTAAAAAATTACATTAAAAATCTAGAAACCTTTTTGTTATTGGGGAAAAAATATGTTTGTCCTGATTACGTTAGGTTACGCTAGGTTACGTTAAACTTTACTAGGGTAGGTTAGTCTACATCAGTCAGTACCTTACTACTAAATGAATTAACAGAAAACCTCATTCGAGCCCTCACTTTCCTTCGAAACATTTACCACGCCCTTCTCGGTTCGATGGTATTAAGGTTTTAGGTTAAATTATGTTTTATTAGCCATGCTTATCACAACTAATGGAACACTACAAAAACATTATTGATGCACTGGAAAGTAGTGAAAACTATGATGTTATATACACAGACTTTGCCAAAGCGTTCGACAAGTGTGACCATGGAACCATAATACATAAACTGAAATATATGGGAATAACAGGAAAAGTAGGGAAATGGATATACAATTTCCTTAGTGACCGGCGGCAAGTCGTTACAGTACAAGGAGTATCTTCATCAGAATCAGAGGTCCTCAGCTCAGTACCACAAAGAACAGTATTAGCTCCACTATTCTTCATAATCATGCTAACTGACATAGATAAGGACGTTACCAGAGAAGCAAAGTAACATCCTTTGCCGATGACACAAAGATCAGTAGAAAAATAAAAAACCCAGAAGATATAGGATCTCTACAAACCGACATGAACAGAATCTACAAGTGGACGGACGACAACAATATGAAGTTTAACAATAACAAATTTCAGCTGTTACGGTACGGTAAAAGGGAGGACCTAAAATCCATGGAATATTATACCCCAAATGGACAGGAAAGTCAGAGAAATTATAAAACAAAAGATTTAGGGTTGTAATGACTGATGATGCAAAATTTGAAACACAAAATAAGATAGCAGTAAACACAGCAAAGAGAATAACTGGACAGATACTGAGAACCTTTAAACGAAGAGATAGGAATATAATGATTCCTCTACTGAAAACACTGATCATACCCAAATTGGAATACTGTTCGGTCTTAATATGCCCATATAAAAAAAGAAGACATTAGAGAGCTAGAAGGGATTCAGGGAAGCTTCACAGCCAAGATCAACGGGTGCAAAGAACTAAATTACTGGGAAAGGTTATGCGAATTAAACCTATATGCACTGGAAAGGAGAAGAGAGAGATACACCATTATTTACACTTGGAAAATAATGGACAAACTAATCCCTAATCTTACTCTGAACCCTGTAACTCCCCAAACAACAGTGGAAAGTAGAAACGGAAGATTGTTTCGTGTTCCCAAATTAAAAGCTAGGCAGGGAACATCCCTAATCCTGAAAGAAAATATTTTTGTTGTGAGAGGACCAAAACTGTTTAATTAGCTGCCCAAAGACATAAGAAGCACTACTGGTGTTGTGGTGGACATCTTCTAAAGAAGATTAGACGCCTGGCTCGGAACAATCCCCGATGAGCCGGGCGTACCTGGCTATGTGAGTTGGAGTGTAAAAGAAACCAACTCACTATTTCATCAGGCCAACTTGAAAGGAGGGGCGAAGCTTAACCTTCGTGAAATAAGGAATCATCGCACGGAACATTTGAAAGGGTGAAAGGTATATATATATATATATATATATATATTTAGGATAAAAACGAAGACGTAGAGCAAAAAAGTCATTATATTTGGCTGCAGCCGACGTTTCGGGCAACTCTACCCATTTTCAAGGCCTAATAAATAAAAAGCTAAAATTAATGCATGACAAAAATATACGAATGTCAAAAACTAAAACTAATTTATAGTACAGAATAAAACCACTTCAAGAATAAAAATTAAAAAGCATAAAACAAGCATAAGCCAAAAACAAAGTAAAAATTATATACATGACAAATATACGCATGATAAAAATAAAACTTAAAAACTAAAAACATTCAAACATAAATTAGTTAAAAACTTTACTAATAAAAAGTTAAATGAAAAAACGCAAAAGTGCACCAAACATACCATGCTCACTTGACAGCCACAAACAACTGAGGCGAAAAGGAGACAGGGTCAAGGGGAAAAAACAGAAAAAATAAAAAAAATTTAGTTTGTAGGTATTCTAATTAATATAAAGGGGGTAACAGCTAGAATCAATATTTAAACTGGAGTTCAGAAATTTAATGCACAAAGATTCGTAAATACGGAGAGAGGACGGGCATTTTAATGATTTAAGAATTTTAAAGTTATTAACGGAAAAATCAACCTTACACTTAACAGAATGATTTCTAATGGCAGACTGTTCCTTTTTCGATAAAACTTTCCCTGTCCTGTGGCTAATACCCATATGGGAGCAAAACTTGCCTGCAAAGAACGAACTGTGCTGCCAACGTAGTTCCCCTGGGAACACCCAGGGCAGGTAAACAAATAAACGACAGAACAGTTCATCGCAGGGGGGATTTTGTCCTTACAACGGAAAAACATTCAAGGGTATTATTATTTACAAAAGCAACCTTAAAAGCAGTGTGAAAATAAAATTTCCTCACCACACTCAACAATTGCTTTTTCACAAAAGTGTTAAAATGGTAGAGAATCTTTGTGCATTAAATTTCTGAACTCCAGTTTAAATATTGATTCTAGCTGTTACCCCCTTTATATTAATTAGAATACCTACAAACTAATTTTTTTTTTTTTTACTGTTTTTTCCCCCTGTCTCCTTTTCGCCTCAGTTGTTTGTGGCTGTCAAGTGAGCATGGTATGTTTGGTGCACTTTTGCGTTTTTTCATTTAACTTTTTATTAGTAAAGTTTTTAACTAATTTTGTTTGAATGTTTTTAGTTTTTAAGTTTTATTTTTATCATGCGTATATTTGTCATGTATATAATTTTTACTTTGTTTTTGGCTTATGCTTGTTTTATGCTTTTTAATTTTTATTCTTGAAGTGGTTTTATTCTGTACTATAAATTAGTTTTAGTTTTTGACATTCGTATATTTTTGTCATGCATTAATTTTAGCTTTTTATTTATTAGGCCTTGAAAATGGGTAGAGTTGCCCGAAACGTCGGCTGCAGCCAAATATAATGACTTTTTTGCTCTACGTCTTCGTTTTTATCCTAAATGTAAAACTACGTCTGCTTAGGAGGGATCCTATTTCATATATATATATATATATATATGAAAATTATTTCACGAAAGTGACACGTGAAAAATATTTATGATGAATAAAACCACGAAGGGAAAAAGAAACACAAAGTGGTGCTCAAGCGCTTTCGTCTAATGACATCCTCAGGAACACTGGAGTGAAAAGAGAGTTCAAGACTATATATAGGTTACAAAAAAAAAATATATATATATATAGTAAGTGTAGAAATAAAAATTGTGGGAGGAGCAAACTCATTTGTACGGAAACCTAACAATTTTAGCCCTTTGCCCGAAATTCAACATAAGTTCAAATGGCTCATTTACAACCAATTTTTTCTAATTATTGTCTGAATTATACATTAGTCACAAAGAATAAAGAAATGAAAATAAATATAAATTGGAAACAAAAATAGATAAAAAATTACAAAATGATGCCTAAATGATATATAGGATGTCATTAGACGAAAGCGCTTGAGCACCACTTTGTGTTTCTTTTTCCCTTCGTGGTTTTATTCATCATATATATGTAAACTTTGATTTTATTTACCGCAACAGTATAAGATCATCCAAACCCGCAAGAAAAGGAACTAAAACAGTGTTTAAAAAGGCCAATTATTTTAGCCGGTCACAACCAAGCCCTTTTCAAAGCCATAAACTAGTTAAAATGCCCAACAAGGCGAGGCCCCAAAATATAGCTTCCTTCACCAGCTATCTGCAAGCCAGATAAGATCCAGCTTTGGGACAGGATCTAGGGTTTACAGCTACACCTAGCCTACTATATTCAGGACCTCAATATACGCAAGAAACTCGTTGCATTCACGTCAGATTGAATACATAAAAAAAAGGGGTAACTATTGTATTTTTAGCCAAAAAACAAACCTTAAACCTTAACCGAGACATTGAGCATCCACTTTTCAAGGCACATAACACGTCTGTTTAATGTGATAGAACGCAGAATGGTCCCCTGAGAAGCTTTTATGTTACATACAGACCGTGTATGGAACAAGGAACCTCTGTGGTGAGAGAAGCTATATTTTGGGGCCTCTTTGCGAGTAACCCGGTGCCCACGTTGGGCCTTCCATCATGAAAAAGAAAAACTATAGTATTTGTCATTTATCATTATTTATTCAAATTATAGTGGATTTAATTTCCCAGAAGCGTTCCTTTGAGAACAATTCGTTCTTATCTTTAATGATTTTAAGCATAAATATGGTTTTGCCACAGCCTGTAGGACCGGATATAATGCATGTAAAGGCTTGTGAACCTGAATTTTTCTACAGAATCCATCTCTAACACGTCACACTCCTAAGTGGGACATTTACAAAATATAATAAAATTTTAAGTGTTGCTCCTTATATTGTACAATCTTGTTTTTCTTCTTCCCCAGAACCTTGAATGATGACGAGGATAAGGTACTGTACCAGCAACATGTCCCCATCGTAGATATTGCTGATGAAGTTGATGATGCCGACGATAGTGTAGTTGAGGCTATAGACTGCACTGCCGCCAGCGAACCATCAGCAGGGACAGACGTAGCACCCCCACTAGTCAATTCGAGAAGACAGCGGGTGCATGACAACATCGCTGAAACACCCTCCACATCGGGCGCATAAAACTGTCGAAGTTAGACCCACAGTAAGTTCTGAAAATGTAATAGAACCCCATTCCTCCACGTCTTACGATACAGCCCCTACTGTAACGCCATCTACAAATAAAACTGTGCCTACTTACCCCTATTCAATACCGTCCCTGCCCTCCACCTCGACAGCCACACAGCAACCTGTAGACAGTAGTATATCATTCGAACTGGTGCGCAGCGTCGCCATCACCCAATCCCTGACTAGAAATCGGTACGTAGTCAGGGTCGACCCGCGAGCCATGTATTGCAACGGCTTGGAACGCGGACTGCGGCGCATAGTTGAGCGTATTGTGGAGTTTTCCCTTCAGAGCAGTGAGCGACGCGAAGCCAGGACGCGACTGGCCCTCGTGTACTGGTCAGATGATAGTGATAGAGACGATTTTTAAGTAGTAATACCCTACAGCCATCTGGCCGCCGTAGATGTAGAATACATTTTGGGGCGTATAATGCAGGCCTCTCAAAGCGGCATCGAGCTTAATATGGAGAATTTCACGATTGATATAGGTCACGTCTTCCGGCCTGTAGGTCACAACTCAACGCTTTATACTCTTAACTTTAAGAGTTACCAGATATACAAAAGAGACACTGATTTCGATCGCGGTTGCGGTTTCATAGCATTAGTCTTGACTCATATGTTTACTGTAGTAAATACAGCTGCCCATAAAATTTGGATTCCTACGATAGTGGAGCGTGCACGTGAAGTGGCTGCAGACTATAGACTTCAATTTGACTGTGATATGGGTCCTGAAGAGCTGCGTAGGGTAGAGCAGGAAATGAGTGTGCGTATAGTTGTGTTTCGATTGGATGATAGTCGTAGGACTGTGTATATTTTTAAAAGCACTGTGAGAGAACGTACGAAGCCCATCCTTATTTTAGGTTTGTCTGGGACAACGTATTTCCCCATCCGCAATATAAGGGCTCTTTACGCGAGTTATGATAAAAGCCTAAAATATGGAAGACATCATGATTTGTGTAAGGGTTGTCTCGAGTTTACGAATGACCTGTTGAAACATTGTAAGGTGTGCCACATGGTTTGGGACCACTGTAAAAAACCCAGATGTAAAAGTCGAGTAGTTGAAGCTAAGAAGCGCGATTGTAATGTATGTAAACGCATGTTTTTCAATAATACCTGTTTTGGATTCCATAAATCAAATGGCATGTGTAGGAAAATGAGAATTTGCGAGTGTGGTGTGTTTCATACACTGGACAGTTGGGGAAAATTCGAGCACAAATGCGATGAAATTCACTGTTCTACATGACATGAACAACATAAGCGGATGGTGTAATGCACGTATATTATATGAAAGATTCCAAACCTAAAACTAAGCCTTGTATAACCGTGTATTATGACATAGAAACTTACACAAACCCCGAAACTAGAGAGGTTATCCCGCATTTACTCGTAAGTCACTATTTGTGATGAACGTATGTACATTGAGTGTGATGAATGCCGCAAATGTGGTAAGCGGACAAACATATGTGAAACTGTTTGTGAACTACAGGGTGTCCATAAAGTCACGCATCATAGGAAACTATATTTATTTTGTTTATTTATTTATTTTGTTTTAGTTATTTGTTCGAAATGATTCCCACCAATCAAAACATGTTTGTAAACGAAAAAGCAGGTTTCTATGAATGTTCCTCAACATATTTGGCCTCATAGAGACATAAATAAATAGACATTGCTTACGTTCCTCTAATGCGTGACTTTATGGACACCCTGTATATAGTCAAGCTAGCGGACCAGTTCAAGAAAATGACTGTGTATATTCTTACCCATAACGCTGCAAAATTTCACACTCAGTTCCTTTATAAGGAGCTGCTTGAGCATAAGTCCTCATAGATATTCACGGGTGATCGCCTGAAAAGAGGGAACAAATTTATGCAGATGAAGATAAGAGGAAATGTTCAGTTTAAAGACACCCTGTTATTCACACCTTGTAAATTAGCTAAGCTACCCATAGACGCTGAGGTTCCAAAGGGTTCTTTGGGTTCGTACAAGCGAACGTGAAGATTTTCATCTCTACTATAACAGGTTTAACAAAGATAATCCTTACAGTATAGCGTATGAATGTGAACGTTATTCTGTGAATAACGTACGCGTACTTAGAGTATGTTCCAAGCCTTTAGAAAGATGTACATAACGCGTTTCAACCGTGATCCGTTACAAAGAGCAACTACGCTCGCTTCATTGCGTTTTACCTTATTCAATAATAATTTAATGCCTATAGACACACTTGGAATCATTCCACGAAACGTCCCGCGCAGTTATGGGTATAAGGCTATTTACTGGCTCAATCGCATACAGCAGCAGACAGGAGTATATATAAAGCACGCTCGCAACACGGCGGAAGTGGAAATGAAGCTGTTTTTTGGATGGATGGCTTAACTGAGGACTCCATCACTGGTGAGAAGTCAGTGAACTTCTTTAACGGCTGTTAGTGCCATGGATGCCCACGTCCTGAGTGTGGCGTCAGAGGGGATACCCATGGGAGATCTCCCGCCGATAGCTTCGCATGGACCCGTACCCGCGACCAGTTTATAAGCTTCCAGTTCACTCACAATGTTTTGTGGGAGCACGAATATGATGCCTGGATGGAGTCCGATGAGCAGTATTGCGAACAATTAAGGGCTATCAAACGTACAATGGTGGTGGAACCCCTCAAACGCGGTGACAGCTTGTTTGGAGGATAGACAAACCCCTTCAAATTATACTTTCCACCTACGGACGAGATGAAGATTCATTCCATACCCCGTAGTGCGCCTGAAAAACTCGTGGGCCCCGCCATGCCTACCATCGAAGAGTTCTCAGCTAATTTGAGTGAGAGCTACTTTGATCTTTCTTTCGTAGATGTGCCCCCCTCGCAATTTATGGATGCCAATCTTCCCAGTTGTTATAGACCACAAACCCATGTTCCCTTTGTGTGTGAAGTGAGCAGAAAACTGCAGGGATTGTAATCACACAATCAATCAGAGGAAGATCAGAGACGTATATACAACTCCTGAGCTGTCCCTAGCCCTTCGCCACGGGTACAGAATACTGAAGATATATGACGAGTGGAGGTTTCAGAAGCTCCCCACACTTTTCACGTTCTTATAAATACGTTTTTGAAGGACAAAGTAGAAGCCTCAGGCTACCCACGAGGAGTTGAGACTGAAAATGAAAAATCGGCGTATATTCAACGCTACCTTGAACGTGGCCAAATTGTGAGGAACCCTGGCAAGTGCTTTAGTACAAAGTTGTGCCTAAATAGGCCTTGGGGAAATTTGCTCAGAATAAAGACAAGGGGAAGGTCCATCTAGCTAAAAGTTATAGTGAAGTTTGGGATTATTCAAACGCCAACGATAAAGAAGTCATGGAAATCGTGAATGTGGGTAATACATACATAATAAGGTCCAACAGAACCGATTTGGCTAGAGATACATCACGTGTCACAAACATACTTTTAGCCAGTTTCACAACAAACTACGCCCACATCAAACTTTGGAGTCTACTGCATTCTTTTGAACGGAGGGTTCTGTACGCTAGTAGAGATAGTGTGATATTCACAGAAAGGGAAGGTGAATATGTGCCTCCTATTGAGGGAACTCCTCGGAGAGTTGACTGACGAGATCAAGTATGAGTATCGAGGCAAACGCCTACGCTGATTCTTTTGTTTCAACAGGACCAAAAACTTAAGGGGTAAACGTGAGGGTGGGGGAAGAGCAAAATACATCGTGAAACCTAAAGGCATCACGCTTAACCATTCCAACCACCAAATCGTCAAATTTGATTCGCTGCGAGATTTAGTGAGCTTAGATGATGGTAATGAGGATGACCAACCACCCCACCTGGTTGGAGGAACTCATAACTTCCGGGCACAGAAATTGGTGTGTGTGTGAAGAAACTTAGGGGTATGAAGATGTGTCGCAACACCAAAAGTAAACGATAACAGGTGCCTGGTACCCACGACACTGTTCCCTTTAAATACCATGATGCATGAATAAATGTTATATATATAGATACATATAGCCTGTATTATATTCTACTTACTTTCTGACGATATTTTACAGTTTGTTTATTTACAGTTTATTATGTGTCTTTAAAATAAACAATGTTTCAGTTAGCGTTATGGTGCATGAATATTTGTTATACACACACACACACACACACACCTCGTTAACCTCGTTGATGTTCCGTGTGTTGGTCTCTCTTCACACGAAGGTCAAGCTAGTGGCCCCGCCTCTAGGTCTGGCTTGGTCGAGGGTCGAGTTACTTTCTTGTGCTCTCCACCGTACATAGCCATGTACACACGGCTCATCTGCAACCGTCTTGAGCCAGGCATCTAGTTTTCTCTTGAAGAATTCAACTTTAACCCCTGTAACCTTTCTGAGGTCCTTCGGAAGCTGGTTATAAAGTTTTGGCCCCCTAACAACCAAGCTATTTTCCTACCTTTCCTACCTTTCCTATTTTTCAGCGTTGTTAAAAAAAAAGAATGGTAATTGGGTTTATTTTGTGTTTGGTACCAGGTTTTCGAGCATTTTCCATATTTAGATTATGGTATACCTCTCTCTTCTTTCCAGGAAGTACAGATTTAGTTTACGTTGACTTTCCCAGTAGTTAAGCCCTTTGCAGTCATTAATCTTAGCTGTGAAATGTCTCTGAGTTTCTTCCTTTATATATATATATATATATATAATATATATATATATATATATATCCTGTACTAGAGTCTATTTACTGTACTTGTTGGCGATATTTTGCAGTTGTTCTATTTATTACGAGTATTAAATCATGTTTCAGTTAGCGTTTCATTTTTTCCTGTGTGTGTGTGTGTGTGTATGTGTGTGTGTGTGTGTGTTTACAGTAAAAAATTTAAGCAACGCCAACTGTATATGTACAGGACGGAAGTTTTTAATCTTGTTGGGCTTTTTAACTAGTTTATGGCTTTGAAAAGGGCTTGGTTGTAACCGACGGAAATTAATTAGCCTTTTTAAACAGTTTTAGTTTTTTTCCCCTGCGGGTTTGGATGATCTTATATTGTTGCGGTAAATGCAATCAAAGTTTATATATATATTAAATATGTATTGTGTATTCTGCTGTATTTGGATTTCTTCTGTACGAGCCGTACTATTTTTTATTCGTAATATATATATATATATATATATATATATATATATATATATATATATATATATATATATACTCTTTTTTTGATGCGTATATATATATATATTAGGGTGCTTCGAAAATATGAAGTATTGATATGTGATTGTCCGACCGTATCAGTTGGTGCAGTTGGTATATAAAACCCTTGTAGCAGAATATGAGTTTCATATGACAACATTTAGAGGTTGCTCATGCCCAGTAAAATTTCCCTTCTGGCGTATCAATACTCACTCTGTCCTAACCAGCACAAACTTGTTATCGTTAGTGCT
The DNA here is from genome assembly GCA_023014485.1 of Bathynomus jamesi. Taxonomy (NCBI): domain Eukaryota; kingdom Metazoa; phylum Arthropoda; class Malacostraca; order Isopoda; family Cirolanidae; genus Bathynomus; species Bathynomus jamesi. The sequence goes on along the minus strand of JAJOZX010006217.1, from coordinate 230,819 downwards.
GCTTGCATCTGCAAAATTGTTCACTACATAAGTATTTTGTGTATATTTCTGTATATTTCTGGAGTGGTTTATTCATCTATTTGTTTGTATTTCAGGTTTTTTTTAGTGAAATAGGGAAAATGTAGATTGCTTGCCCATTCTTGTATGTGGAGAAAACCACCAAATTACTCGCAATTCCGAAGCTACCAAACTCAAAGGCTGATGCAATGGCCCGTATCATTATAGAAACAGTTCTACGGATCTACAGAAGCTAAGGCTAACAAAGACCCTAAGATCCACTCTACGGTTAGCCCGAGAGAAAGGAAAGAGTAGGGGGTTAAGAGAAGAGAAGAGAATAAGGGGTTAAGTAAGGAGCAACATCTATCACTCGCGGGTTAACATTCATTCAGAAAAAGAGAAAAAAGACTCACCATCATCATCCGCCGGCCACTGCCGACAAGCCAGAAAAATAGTCGGAGAAAATAGGAGAGGGGTGAAAGATGAAAAGAAGTAAAATAAGAACGCTTATAAACCATGCAAACACAGTCTTAACTCACTGTCATACCATGCAAACCACAAACATGCAAGAAAAGAGAGTTACAGACATGCAAAGTAAGGAGGGGTTAAGAAAAAAAAAAAAGTAGGTAAAGTTAAACAAAAAGTGGGTTAGTTTACGCTACGAGTTACATCTACGTTCGTGTTAGTCTAATTTTTTTTTTTTATTTATTTATTTATTTTTTATTGCTGGCATCACACGCTGGCATGTCACAAGCTGGCATTTATCGTCAACAGACTCATCCTCGAGCACCACCACCAGAGCTCCTGTTGCTACCTTTGTTTTTTTATTTTAAACAACGTTAATATTTTTAAAATGTCTGTCAAGACGGTTCTTAAACATATTAACGCTGGTAGAATGAACGACTGACGCGGGAAGATTATTCCATTTATCAATTACTTTAAACGTAAAGAAGTTTTTAGCGATATTAGTAATGAAACGTCTGCCACGCAACTTAAATCCGTTATTACGAGTATTACTATTATCGAAAGTGAACAATTTGTCAAAATTTACATTATCGATGTTATTAACGATTTTGAAAACTTCAATAAACTCCCCCCCTTAATCTCCTAGTTTCGAGTGAATACAGGTCCAACTCTTTAATCCTATCTTCATAAGGCTTGTTGCGCAATGACGGAATTAGTTTCGTGGCACGACGTTGAACCCTTTCTAACCTATCAATATCCTCACGCAAGTACGGGCACCAAAACTGAACTGCATATTCTAAATGAGGCCTGACTAGGGACTTGTAAAGGGGCAATATAATATCCTTCGATCTAAATTCGAAATTACGCGCTATGAAGCCTAACATCCTATTAGCTTTTGCGGAAGACTCCAGGCACTGGTTCCTAACCTTTAAATCCTTAGATACGCGTACGCCTAAATCTACTTCCTCGTCAACGCTCGCTAACTCCCTATCATCCATCGTGTACGTGTAATTATTGTTGCGAGAACCTATATGCAAAACTTTACATTTGTCTACGTTAAATTGCATCTGCCACTTATCTGTCCACTCCATAATCCTATTTACATCGTCTTGGAGCCTATTACTATCGTCCCCGTACTAGTCAATCCTACATCAATGTCGTTAATGTAAATTACGAATAGCAATGGGCCTAACACTGAACCCTGTGGGACACCGCAACCTACATCTAACGACCCGATTCACTACCATTAACTATGACCCTCTGCCTCCTAGCACGAAGCCATTCTTCTAACCAGTTAGCTACCTGACCGCGTATACCGTGCGCTTTGACCTTCGCAATTAGTCTCCTATGCGGAACTGTATCGAACGCCTTTTTAAAATCCAAATAAATAACGTCATCTGCTCTATGCCTATCGTATTCGCGCACTATTAATCAAATCTCTACTTTCTAAGTGATCGATGATACGATCCCTAACTACGGATTCCAAAAGTTTACCGACAATTGACGTTAAGCTAATGGGCCTATAATTGCTAGCTACTGCGCGGTCGCCTTTTTTAAAAATAGGCGTGACGTTAGCTAATTTGAAGTCTTCAGGAATAATCCCCGTTTCGAGTGACTGATTAAAAATCTTCGTTAAGGTGCCTACGACAACTTCTTTCAAATCTTTCAAATGTCTGGGATAAAAAGCGTCAGGGCCTAAAGTCTTGCTAACTTTTAGCCTATCGATATAATGCGCAATCTCAGCCTCGTAAACAGTTATTTCATCCAAAATAGTCTCGCTACTAAATGGAACGATATCGTCCACGTCGGGGACATTATTTACGTCTTCTACGGTCAAAACTGTCGCAAAAAAGTTATTGAAAATACCCGCCATCGCCTGAGCGTCAGAAGCCAAAGCTCCGTTAACATCCACTAGAGGGCCTATGTTATCTTTTATCGGCTTACGATTATTGACGTATTCAAAAAACTTTTTTGGATTATGTTTACTATCCGCAGCTATAAGTATCTTTAAATTACGCTTTGCATTCCTAACTGATCTTTTAACCTGACGCCTAAGCTTGATATATCTATTAAAGTTAGCTGCCGTGCCATTGCGCTTACTAAGTCTATACGCTCTATTACGCTCGTTTATGAACTCTCCTATTTCCCTAGTCCACCACTTCGGCCTACCACGATTTCTAGCGCGCTTAGGTCTACGAGGAATAAACTCCCTTTCAATATTCCTAAAACTTTCTTTAAACGCCACCCAATGCAAATTTGTGTCATTACCCATAAATAAGTTATCCCAGTCCACTACTCTCATCCTATCCGCAAAACTATCAAAAGTAGCCCTACGAAAATCAGGGACTTCTATTACGTTACTATCCTGGTGTTTTTTATCGCTAACTTAAACCTAAGAATTTGATGATCACTACGTCCTAAACTCTCGCCTTCTTCTAAACCTTCGACTATATTCTCGCCGTTCGTCATCACCAAATCTAAAATATTGTCACCGCGCGTTGGTTCGGTAACTATCTGTCGTAAAAAGTTATCGTCCATAAACTCAACCAATCTCAAACCCTCCTCATTACCAGTAAAATTCTCGTAATTAACATTAGGGCAGTTAAAGTCTCCGACAATTATACTATTCCGATTGTCAATAAAATTACCAAGAAGTGAGTAAAATCTAGTATCTGTGTCGAGGGGTTGAACGGGAGGTCTGTAAACAACAACAAAATTAAAACTAATACTACGCGCCCTAACTTCAACACATATCGCATTAATTGCTGCCGGAAAATCTAACTTAACCTCAATAGCCCTAAGGGAATTACGAATGTACGGCAAAACGCCTCCACCAAACCTATGTAACCTATCATTAGTAAAGAGTTTAAAACCCGGTATATCAAGTTCCCCCAACAAGTCCCGATTCACGGTATTTAACCAAGTTTCAGTGAGAGCAACTATATCATAGTTGCCGGAATAAATTATCGCCTTAAATTCATTTAATTTATTTCTAATACTACGCGCGTTACAATAAAAGACGTTTAAGTTATTTTTTACCAAGGGCCCGCGTTTCCAGGACCCACAACGTTTAAAGAAGGCTTCGACCTACGTGATCAGGTAAAAGGGCTTTGTTTTGATACGACCGCAGTGAATACTGGAACGTTTGGTGGTGTTTGCACTTTAGTAGAGCGTGAACTAAAAAAAAGTGCTTCACATCGCATGCCGCCGTCATATACACGAGCTGATCCATGAAAGTATTCACTTCGGTTGTGCATGATGTGTCAAAAGGGCCTAATATCACGATTCAGTTCTTTTCGAGACTACTGACCAAACATTCGCCTCCATGATTATACGACGGGTGTTAATGATGATGCCATATTTAATAGGATTAAGGACTGGAAGCAAAAGATCATTTGCTTTGTAAATATGGCTATTCAAGAACAATTGCCCCGAGATGACTACAAACAACTGCTAGAATTAGTCATCATCTTTCTAGGAGGAGTACCACCGCAAGGCATTCGGTTTCGGGCACCGGAACCAGTTCACCGTGTATGCTGGATGGCTAGAGCATTGTACTCACCAAAAATGTGAATGTTTCGTGAGCAGTTTTCTTTGCCGTTCACGTCAAGTATCCGCAGTTCCTTCCATACCACAAACAAATTATGGATGAAACTTTGCGAAATAAATATATTCACTTGTAAGTTTTATGTTACAGCATGGATCGAGTGCCCTTTTCCTACTTTTGCTGCATCAAATGATATACAACTTCTCAAAGAATTACAAAATTATGAAAATCCAAACGTTAAAACATCTGCGCTTTCATCGCTAAGCAAGCATCTTTGGTACCGGAGTGAGGTATTAGTTGGAATGGCGTTTTTCGATCATCGCCTGTCCCTATCCATTAAGCGAAGAATGGTTGAAGCAATCACCGGTAAAGTTTGGATCAGAAGACCCACCCCGTCGATTTCAGATACCTCAAATGTAACGGAATTAAGAGTGGAAGACTGTAAATGCTCGAACAATGACTTGTTTCAGATTCTTAATGCACCTTCTACATTTCTAAAGAAAAAATCCGAGTACTTGGGAAGATGACAATGATTTTCAGGTTGCCCGAAAGGCAGTACTTAATATAAAACCTGTGAATGAGTTAGCAGAGAGAGGAGTAGCTCTTATTCAGGAGTTTAACACTTCACTAACAAGAAATGAAGAGCAACAACAATATTTATTACAAGTAGTTGAAGATCACCGCAATGCTTTTCCAAAGGCCATTAAAAGCTACTTGCTTTTAAAAAGGTTCAAGTAAAGATGTCTAATAAACATAACCTATATTACCAATGTAATATACCGAATTGTATGATATGTATATTACAAATATACTCCATTAGTAAAACAAATATAATATTAGTGGCATCAGTAGCACAATTAATTTGTGATGTTAACTGTTGAAAAGCGTGAGCTAAACAATTTATACAATCTGTTTTCTAAACGTTGCTTGCGCAACCTCTAAATATCACTACATGTAAAGGAAATTTTGCATACAGCATTTTTTTGATCGTCCTCATAAAATAAAACGTTCGCAACTCAAAATATTTGTTATTACGTTTTCACCCCTATATGATAAAAGCACCCTAATACATATATATATATATATATATATATATATATATATATATATATATATATATATAGGGTGTTTCAGGAGGAAAGGTCAATACTTCGGGAGGTGATAATATCGTTCATTGTGAGACCCAAACTCAAACCATACCAAAGTACCTTACCTAAAGAGCCTAGTGGAAAACACTACTAGCACAGTTATAGCCCTCACAGAAACACACCTGAACCCCATGATCATGAGTAGTGAAATTGCAATCAAAGGGTACACCACCCATAGATGTGACAGAGAAGACCGTCTAAATGGTGGTGTTCTGATGTACATCCCTGAAAACATTCAAAGTGAACTGCTCATGGCATACTCAAATGGAGCCTGTGAACTCCTAATCATCATGCTCAGCATAAATAAAGAAGACATAATACTAGTGAATATCTATAGCCCCTCAGATAGCTCCCATCTAGAGCTCACTGAAGTCCTGGAAAAAATCAGGCAATGCCCAGCTATTGTAGACTCAACAAGAGACTTAATCATTACAGGAGACTTTAATCTCCCAAATTGCACCTGGAACCAATATGGTGGTATGAAATCAGGGACAAAAAAGTCCAAATCAAAACACCTGAATGAGTTTATGGAAAAACTGCTCCTACAACATGTCCACTGCCCAACTAGAAAAAATAATATCCTAGATTTAGTGCTGACAAATAATGCAACTACAATTGACCACATTGTTATAACACCAACTATACACTCCGACCACAATGTCATGCACATATTCACAAACTTGTCCCTCCACAAATGTAAGCAAGACCCATGCCAAACGAACTTGCCATACTCTGACCTAAACCTGCACAAGTCAGACTGGACATCAATAAATAACTGTCTGGGAGAAATAAACTGGGAAGATGAATTAGAAAACCTAAAGCCAGAAGAATGCTGGAGTAGAATACAATACCTGCTGTCATCAGCATTATACAAACACACACCAAAGAAAAACGATATTGCACAGAAGCACCGGACAAAAGAGCACAGATACAGAAGGACACTTATGAGAAAGAGAACAAAGCTATCTAAACAACTGACAAAGCAATTAAGTGATACAAGACATAGTAACATCCGGAATCAGATACTGATGTTAGAACTTAAAATAAAGGAGTCAACCATAAGAGAGAATATTGATAATGAACACAAAGCTATTGGCACTATAAAGGAAAATAGCAAATTCCTCTTTAGCTATGCTAAACGCAAAGCAGTTATCAAAACGAGCATTGGCCCATTGCTTGCTAAAGATGGACTAACTCTCACATCTAATACACAGGAAATGGCAAACATTCTACAATCTCAATATGCTTTAAGCTGGAGTACCCCTGTAGTAGCAAATAAAATAAAAACTACAGCATTTTTTGATAGAGAAGAAAATTACCAGGACAGACCATTATTGGAAGATATACAAATAACCACTAGAGATATACAACAGGCAATAACAGAGCTTCCGGGGAGTTCAGCCCCTGGTCCAGATGGAATTGGAGCCAAGATTCTTAAGGAATACAAACATACTTTATCTCTGCCTTTGAAAATCCTGTGGAGATCCTCACTAGACACCAGTAGAATACCACCAATCATGAAACAAGCAAATATTACCCCAATCTACAAAGGAGGCAAAAGAAAGGAAGCCAAGAACTATAGACCCATATCTTTGACTTCCCATATTATCAAAATATTTGAGAAAGTCCTGAAAAGGCACATTGTCAGTTTTATAGAAAATGAACATCTCCTTAGAAGACTTTCAACATGGCTTCAGACACAAGAGATCCTGCCTTACTGAACTTATAGACCATTGCAATACAATTCTACAATATTTGGGAGAAAACCACAATGTTGATGTCATCTATCTAGACTTTGCAAAAGCTTTTGACAAGGTTGACCATGGTATATTATTCCATAAACTAAAAGAACTTGGTATTTGTGGAAAAATAGGAAAATGGATCCATGCCTTTCTCTCACAGAAAACAAATAACAATTGTAAATGGAGCAAGATCTATAGAAAAAGAAGTGATTAGTGGAGTGCCGCAAGGCACAGTACTAGGACCAATTCTATTCATTATAATGCTAAACAATATAAACTGTAACCTACTGTAGGAAGCTCTCTCCTGTCATTCGCAGATGATACCAGAATACTAAGACCAACTACAGAAAAAGAAGACTGTGTAGAGCTACAAAAAGATCTACAAACTATATATGCATGGGCAGATGCAAACAATATGGCCTTCAATGAAGACAAATTTGAACTAATTAAGTATGGACCAAATAAATACATGAAAGAACAATTCAACTACACTGGACCCACAGAAAAAGATATTGTACAAACTGATCATGTCAGGGATCTAGGGATTATATTATCTGAAGATGCAACATTCAACAGGCACATTGACAAAGTAACCTCATCATGCAAACAACTAATAAGATATATACTGAGGACATTCAGAACTAGGGACAGTATGACCATGCTTACCCTGTGGAAATCACTTGTCCTTCCACGCATTGACTACTGCTCTCAATTATGGTTTCCCCACAAACAGAATGAATTGCAAAAAATTGAGGGCCTACAAAGAACCTTTACCTCGTATATAAAACAACCTGATGGGCAACAGGTGAGTAAAAACAAATTATACTACTGGGATAGGCTCAGAGGCCTCAACCTTTATTCCATAGAGAGAAGGTTTGAGAGATACATCCTAATCTACACCTGGAAAATTCTAGAAGGGCTTTTAGTTGCCCCCAATACTGAACCAATTGTGCCCACCTTAACAAGAACTGGAAGAATGTGTAAAAAATATCACCTCCCACCAAACAGTCTGAGAAGGATTCAAACCCTTCAAATAATAGTATCTCTAGGCAGGTTCTCGCCTGTTTAACTCTCTTGTCTCAGTACCTTAGAGATATAAGTGCAGTCCCAGTAGATACTTTTAAAAAACACTTGGACATGTTTTTAGCCAACATACCCGACCAACCCACAGTGTCAGGGTATTCCTCTGCCAGACCAGCCCCCACAAATTCAATAGGGGACCAAATCGTATGACAGGAGCGAGAGAAAAGAGGGGTGGCGACCCCGTCGTGGCCCCGCCTCAGGAGGCGTTGAGCGGACTTCGAGGGAGCAGCGCACCCTTGAGGCAGAAGCGCTTTAAGGTAAATTTAAGGTAAGGTAAATGTGTCTAATTCTGTATGGTTACGGAGATAGAGCTGTTTGAATCTGATGCGCGCGCAGCTCTTCCTCCCCCCGCGGTGGTCCCATTCAATGGCCACCAAGGTCTCCAGACCTCTCTCCGTTAGATTATTGTTTGTGGGAGTGGATGAAAAGTCAAGTTTACAAAAGAAAGGTGGATACACGAGAAGAATTGCTCGCGCGCATTTTGGAAGCTGCTGCCCGTATAAAGGAACGTCAAGATCAACTGAGACGAACAACACGCGATCTTCGCACACGAGTTGCAAAGTGCTTTGAGGTTGACGGTGGGATTTTCGAAAACGTATTGTAAACTGTAACAAATTTGTCATTTCTGTATCTGATACCATTCAAAATGCCAGTGTTTAAACATTAATGTTAGAAACAGTAATTGGTTTCTCTTTCTTGATTACCATTAACAATGCTTTTGTATTTGTAGATTCAAACAGCTCTATCTCCGTAACCATTCAGAATTAGACACATGTTCATATTAACTTTTTTTCTCACAATGACCGATACTCTCACCTCCAGAAGTATTGACCTTTCCTCCTGAAACACCCTGTATATATATATATATATATATATATATATATATATATACAGGGTGTACATAAAGTCAGGATCTATTTTTGTGAAATCTTTATTTTTTTCTATTTTTCTTTTCAGAAGCCCTTAGAATGAATACAGAAGAGCGTGTGGCAATAGTAATTTGGCGAATCGAGGGAAAGAAATACAATGACATCAGAGAGAAGTTTAGAAGGAGATTTCATAAGCCGGGGCCAATAGACAAGACAATACGAAAATTGGTGAACAAATTTAAACGAACGGGATCTGTAAATGATGAAGCAAGATCAGGACGACCGTGTATGTCAGATCTTACCGTGAATGCAGTACGCGGAATTATCACTGAGGAGCCACGTACGTCCGTTCGTGCTGCATCACACAGACTCGGCCTCCCGACGTCATCTGTGCACAAAATTCTGAAAGTTAATTTGCAGAAGAAAAGCTATCATTTGCAGGTTTTACATGATTTACATGAGGAAGATTTCCCTCGACGAAGGGACGAAGTGTGTGCTGATCTCGTAGAACAAATCTGGAGTGATAATTTAATGGACAACATTCTCTTTAGTGATGAAGCCACTTTCCATACGTGTGGAAAAGTAAATCGCCATAACTGTCGAATTTGGGCAGATGAAAGATCGAATGATTTCGTCCAAAATTGGGAAAGAGACTCACCTAAAGTTAATGTCTGGATGGGTTTAACAAAATCTAAGGTTTATGGTCCTTTTTTCTTTGCTGAAGCTACAGTTACGGGGCTTATCTGGACATGTTGCAGCAATTCCTTGAACCTCAGCTGAATGGGGATAGGATTGTTAGTACCGTCGTCTATCAACATGATGGTGCTCCTTGTCACTATGCCAAAATTGTTCAGGATTATCTAAATGGACGTTTTCCAAATCGCTGGATCGGACGCGGAAGCAACAGACCTTGGCCAGCGAGATCACCAGATTTAACCCCTTTAGATTTCTTTGCATGGGGCCTTATCAAATCGCACGTCTATCAGACGAAGATTACGAATCTTGAAAACTTACGTACACGTATACGAACTGCTGCAGATAACATAACCCCGCAAATGCTCCAGAATGTGTTTAGAAATGCTGCGGAACGATTTGAGCTGTGCAGGGATACTGATGTGCGTCACGTCGAATCCTACTCTTAATTATTTAATAAATGTTACCACTTTATCATTTTATGATTGAATTCCATATAATTTCCAAGTGCTTCACAAAAATAGATCCTGACTTTATGTACACCCTGTATATAAACGATACAGTGTGTGGTGTGTGTGTGTGTGTGGTGTGTGTATGTCTAAGGCCACTGGCTGTGTTCTCTGGCTGTGTTCTCTGGCTGTTTCGACTGGCGGGGACTCGGAAGCCCACTACGATGGCTACATTTAAGAATTTGTTGCGAGTGGTGGTGCCGCTCCAGTTAGCCTATATATGATGCTCCTAAAACCGCCTAGGAAGTCTTGTTAAGATTGTGTGTGTGTGTGTGTGTGTGTGTGTGTGTGTGTGTGTGTCCCTCCAAAGAAACTGGCCGTTTACGATTGGCTGTGTCTGGACTCCATTATGCACCGAGACATGCCAACGAGAATATATTCTCTTCTCCTCCTCTCTTTCTATTTTATTACCCTTGTTAGGTTGGGTTACTCCCTTTGGAGGGTCTACCTCCGGGCCCCTTCAAACCCCACTCTCCTCCCTTTTAGATTATTTACCCTCTCCCCCCTTCATGCATACCCCCTTTGGAGGGTCTAACCCTTCCATACCCTTGGAGTGTCTAACCCCTCTACCCCTTTGGAGGGTCTAGCCCCCTCCCCAATTACACTGGGTAACAAAATTTGAAAATTTTCTGTTTATTGTGATTTTTCTGTCGTTTCTTAATGATTTCGGGGTGCTGATTCCAAAAATAATATTGGTTTTGCTCTATCTTCAACCGTTTCAAAAATATAGGTTATCACACTTTTCATACAGCCAAATTATATAAAGAAGGCTAACATAAATATTTTCTGAAAATAAAAACACAATTGGAAATTAATGTTTATTGAGCCAAAATTGTTTGACAAACCCAAAATGGTGCAAAGGATATAATATATATCATGAGGAGAACCGATAAGAGAATAACAAGCCTCGTTATGCAATGTGCGTTCCTTAAAAATGCACTGAAGAACGCGAGTTCTGCGTATGAACATTCTTATCCTTTCTGATCAGCGACCATACGTAGTCTCCCATCATGGAAGCATCCCAATGGCCCTGGTACCTTTTCTCCATCGTTTGAATATCTTGATGGAATCTTTCGCCATGTTCTTCACTCACATCGCCCAGGTTATCAAGAAAATGTCTAGATGTGAATGCAGATAGTGCAATTTTAAAGACATACGGCACCCCATTTTGCCATAGCACTTAATCAAGTTTGACACTAACGCCTTATAGTTTGGTGCTTTATGGTTGCCTAAAAACCCACGAACGACATCACGGAAAGCACACCAAGCCTCTTTTTCGATCGGAGTCATCTTGGCTTCAAGGTTCTTTGAATTCAACAACGCCTTGACTTGTGGTCCTACAAAGATGCCAGCCTTGACTTTGGCCTCAGAGAGTTTACGGAACATGACCCGAATCTGTTGGAAAACTTCCCCTCCAAAATCTAACGCAGTTACAAACTGCTTAATTAGACCCAACTTAATATGGAGAGGTGGTAGCAGAACTATGTCAGGCTTCACAAGAGGTTCCCTGAGTACATTGTACTTTCCTGGTTGCAGTCCTTCACGTTGAGGCCACTGAACTGTTTTATAGTGCTCAGTTGAAGCCGTGCTATCCCACAGGCAAAGAAAACATGAATATTTAGTAAACCCTCCTTGTAAACCTAACAGGAAACCAATCATTTTGAAATCACCACACACGTCCCAGTTATATTGTTCATACCTGATTTGAATGAGCAGTTGTTTGACATTTTCATAGTCCTCTTTCATTTGAACAGAATGTGCAACTGGTATAGATGGATATTTGTTCCCATTGTGGAGTAGAACAGCTTTTAAGCTCCGAGTTGAACTGGTAATAAACAGGCGCCACTCTGAGGGTATATGTGTTAACTCAATAGCTGTGAATAGACCATTAACCTCACTGCAATAACAGAGAGAGCCATTGACATCGTAGAACCTTGCAAACTCTTCATGCCGCTTTCGGTATACAGTGCTCTTGCAGTCTTCTCCAAGCAAATTCCACACTTTGAGTCTGGAGGTCAGAAGCTCAGACCATGATTTCGTCAGACCCAAATCTCTAATTAAGTCGTCCAATTCCCTCTGATTTGGAAAGTGAGGGTTTGTACTGAAAGTGACTGTATATTCTTCATCATGACTGTCCTCACCAGCCGACATCTCAGATGAGCTAGCTGCATCCTCATTTTCAACCTGCAAAGCAAAGAAACAAAATATAGGCATAGCTATATATGTAGAAGAGCATCAGCACTAAGAAAAATCGACACATAATGACCCACAGTCTGTAAATACAGAAGGTAAAGTAATGGATAGATACCTGTTCTGGTGGACGTGGTATTGGAAGACCTTCGCCATGTGGTACAGGAGCTATGGACGACGCTATGCTTGGATACTGAAGAGTCTGCCTTCCTTTAACTTTCCTGTACTTAGAAACATCTACCATGCAGTAGTAGCAATCGTCGTGGTGGCTCTTTGGTTCTTTCCATATTCTGGGTACCGCAAAGGGCATTGCCTTGCGTACTCCCCGCAGCCACCCTTCAAGTGTGGAGCGGCAGCTTCCACAGATCACATGGGGTGCCCAGGGCTTATCTTGGTTACCCATAGGCATACCAAAATAGAGCCGATACGCGATCCGGAACTTGGTGCCTTTCACAAACTTGTGCGATACTTGTTTGGGGCCTATGTAATACCCAGAAACGTAGCAGAATATATCCGGCGAGTGTCTACAAGCTCTAGTTGCCATTCTCTTTACCAAACTGTACTACATTAATCATAACCTGCAGATATAGAGAGAAGTTATTAAATCTGCAACAGATTACAGATTCCAGAAAAAAGATGTATTCACAACACTGAAATAATGTTCGCAATAAAAAAGGATCGATAACACTCAAATCGTCAGCACCGAGAAGCACAGAAACACAATACCTCAGTGCTGGTAACCATCAGACAAACAATCTGCTTTCTTTGTGTGCTCACACTTACTGACTTCTCAGACTCTGCGCTCTTCTTTATATAGCACAGTGGAAGTTTCGGGCAATTTCTAGAGCAAGAAACTGTCAACGAACATCCGGATTGTTCTCAACAATTCCTGATTATTCTGATATTGCTGCGCCCATAATAACATTATACTGGTAAAACATGAAAAATGTACTATCTCTGAAATCATTGATGATACACACAAACCAAGGCCAGATTTGGACTCAGCGCCCACAAATGCATATAAAAACATAAAAAATTCTATATAAACAGAATCAGTGTTACACAGTGTTATTGATCATGTTACATTCAATTGATTTGTACTCTACATTTTTGAGAGGATACTACTGAAGTTACAAAGTCCTCGCCGGACACGATCTTACGACTTCCTGATCAGCAACACAGCGTTTTAACCACTAGGCTACACAGTACTCATTTATCTACCAACGAATTGCTTTGTATGGAAGTGTGAGCTGAGCATCGCCTGCCATCGCCTGGAATCGAATTTGGTGCCGGTGGATTCGTAATCAGCGATACTAACGATTACATTATCGAGGCACATATATATATATATATATATATATATATATATATATATATATATATATATATATGTGTAATATATATATATATGTGTGTGTGTGTGTGTATATATATATATGTGTATGTATATATATATATATATATATATATGTGTATATATGGGCTGGGGCCACACCTTTCCAGCTTTCTCCCCACGAGTCGCAACAATAGCTTGGACGTAGGCGCGCGTCTGCCTGGGCCACCACGCAACTGTAGGCAAGCACGTGTAGAAAGAAGTGTGTAATGCAAGGGAAATAAATGATAAGGAAAAGAGAGTAGTGGTGAGATTTTGAAGGATGGAAGGTTTGATATTCTGGGATTGTGTGAAACGAAGATGAAAGGAAGTGGAGTATGTGAATAGGGCAAGAGGGCGAGAGGAAAGAAGATGTGAGCCTGTTGACGAATGTGTCAATGTGTCATTTCCCGAATGGTGTGTGTGAAGTTTAAGTTTTTGGGAATGAAAGTGGCAGCAGTGGTTAGATATTCACTCTAAATGGTACTAGATGTTGTGTTATACATATATGAAACGTCTTCCTGACATCTCATAATGAATTTAAACTTCTGAAATGAATATTAGCTATTTTAAAATGTTTACTAGATATTTGAAATATCTGAAAAAGGTGCTTAAATGTTTCAAACATATAAAGGCGAAGAAATTAAACACTTCATTTCTATAATAAGTTAGTTTTCTATTCTTTGTTTTCTACATACATGCGCATTGTGGTTACAAATATTTTGAAATTGTGACGCGGTTTACTTCGGTCGTCTAAGTGTTTTTCATACATTTATTAATTTTATTTATTTGGCTGGGCCTTGCCCAGTAAAATCTTTCAAGATTAAGAACCAGCCTGTCACCCTGAACCTAGCCTTAGACTTCGGCCTCTTCGTAGATAGTCAACCGACCCAAGGTTCAAGTTGGACAGAAAAGGAATGAGAACGTGGAGAAAGTCTGGTACTACGTGCTCTACTTAAAGGAGGAGGCATGCAGTTAGAGAATTCAGAGCAGTGTCTGTTATAATCGCGATAGTAAAGAGAGAGTGAGACAACATTACGGCGAACAGAGAGGGACTGAAAATAATAAAAGGCAGGGAATTGAGCAGACGAAAAGCCTTTGATTCCACCGGTCAAGTAGAGCTCTGTGGGTTGAGTCACCCCAAACGTGATAACTGTACTCCATACAGGGGCGGACAAGGCCCCTATACAAAGGTAGGAACTGAGTGAGGTTGAAGAAATTGCGAAGCCAGTACAGCACACTTAACTTCTTGGAAGCTATTTTGGAAAGAGAGTATGTGTTATTTCCAGGAAGATCACGAGAAAATGAAACACCAAGAATGTTAAGAGAAGAGGAAGGATTGAGTTCGGTATTGTTGAAGGTAAGTAGATAGTCGTGTGGAAGATTGTGACAAGTAGACAGATGAAGGAACTGAATTTTTGAGGTATTGAAAGACAAAGTTTTCTCTGCCCCAATCAGAAATAATAGAAAGATCAGATGTCAAGTGCACCATAGCCTTCCTGCGTGAAACATGGAGTGACTGTTGAGAGGGACGCTTATGAAACGGGTGGAGAAGTGAAGAATGGAATCATAGGCAAAGGAGTGGATAGTATGATACAAGAAGTGCGATTTAAAAGATCATTGATAAATAAAAGAAAAAAAGTGGGTGAGCGGACAGAACCCTATGGAACACCTCTATTAATAGCTTTAGGAGAAGAACGGTGGCCATCTACAACTGCAACTCTTGATCGGCCAGAACAGAAATTAGAGATGATGGTACAGATAGAAGGACAGAACCCGAAGGAGGGCCGTTTGGAAATTATATCACGGGAATTTCTTCTTCAGGTCGTAGTGAAAGGAGAACCAATTAAGCTTGAAGAAGCTGCGTGACCGCCACCACAGTTGACACACCACATAAGGGCCTAACAGTTCGGTACCTTGTGAGAGGCACGAACGCAGAACGCACAGACGGAGAGATTACACCGCAACTGATGGAAACAGTTACCATCAAAGGCAGAGGGATATAGGGTTTCAACTTGAAGGGAAGCCAAGCTGCCGAAAGAACGGCAGGAAGGTCAAACCTATCAAACGTTAGAATAAGGGTCCTTCTCAATATGCTCCACCTTCATCACCTACTGGTTTGCCAGCTCGGAGAACAGGATCTCCTCCGAGTATCGATTGTCACGAGACAAAACAACTCGAAGAAACTGGTTGAGGAAGGGATAAGCCGAGAAACTAACAGAGGCACGCGCCACAAATGAGAGGGACGGAAGGCGGGCGCTGTCCTTCAGGGAAGATACCCCCACCAACATACTCCGAACGAACTGCGAGACAATCTGAGGAATGGTGCCGTAAACGGACTCTATAGCACTGTGGTTATAAAAAATGCTCCGTACGGTAACATAAGTACCATACACCGAACAGATTACAAGGAACTTCTCAAAGGACACACGTTCTAAAAGAGGTGGACAAGCATAAAACAGTGACCTTCGGAACAGAGTTCCGCTATCGTGGTCTCGTTGCCGCAAACGATTAGAATAGCTCACTGAAGAAGAGCTCTTACGGGCATCAAAGGCGTGTTTTGATCCCTGGGGTCGGAGATCAAAACGAAAAAGTGTGAGAAATAATGTGCTATAAAGAAAAGAAATGAACTTAAGTTCCCCGATTCACCGCCCAGAATGGAGCCCAACAAGAGGGGCATATATATACAGTAACCCCCGTTTATGCGCCCCCATTTGCGCGGTTTCGGATTAACGCTGTCCAAAAAATATTTATTTTTTTATAAATAAATAAAAAGACACTGGTAGTTAAGAAGCCAGCAACAAGAGACCCTGAGGGTGAGTGCTATTTTTTTATTTATTACATGTTATTACTAATTTTTACATTTTATTTACAGATGAGTTTATGTACCTATTTATTTAATTAATATTATATTATCATTTTGGCAGATAATTATTATTATTATTGTGTTTAATTTTGTTTTTGGGGTGTCTTGGGGTTGGGGGGCCCGTACTTAGCACATTGAATTATATGTTATATCATAGTTCCCCCAATTTACACGGAATGCATTTTACACGGAAGGTTCAGGAACGCATATAATCGGGGAGTTACACTCTACAAGGTGTTTCACACCCGGTCTGCTATGCTTTAACGGGTGATTTGAGGGGTGATATCGAGTAAAAAGTTAATACAACATAGATGCTATTTCCAACCGTTGCGGAGCTACGGACGTTTTAAGATGTGCAAACAACAAATCTCTACTTGTGTGTAATTCAATAGATGGCAGCACTGGTGGTAGTTTCGGTTAACGAAGTTACCACTACTAATCCTAAGTTTTTTCTTTCACTTGGTTCTGATCTGTGGTACAAGACACTGTGTTGCGCTAAGGTGAGCAATCAAAATGAATCAACAGTTCACACCCGCTGAATACGCTGATATCCATTTCATTTATGGATTCTGTGATGGTAACAGCAGAGCGGCAGTTGAGGAATATCGAAGACGTTTTCTGAACCGCCGAATACCAAACAGGCAAGAGTTCAGGGACACACAGCAGAGATTAAGGGAAACAGGGACAATTGTTCCACGTAACCAAGAACATGTAGCACAACGGTCCGGTGCTGCGGAGGAGCGCACGCTGGACCTAGTACAACGTAGCCCAACTACCAGTGTTCGAAGTATTTCTAGACAAATTTATGAGTCCGCATCGCGTGGATGGCGAACTATACATGATGAGGGTTTGTATCTTTTCATTTGGAACGTGTGCAAGCTCTTCAACCGGATGATTACGATAAACGTGTTAAATTTTGCCAGTGGATGGTTATGCATCGCCAAATTCTTAATCACATACTGTTTAGTGATGAAGCACAATTCATTCGTGATGGAATTAACAATAGACGAAATTCCCACTTGTGGTCCGCCGATAATCCCCACGGTATCGTTGAAGGAAACTTTCAATATCGATTCTTGGTGAATGTTCGGTGCGGTGTAATTGGAGATCAGCTGATTGGACCGTTCGTTTTGGCACAACGATTAACTGCTGATATTTATCTGAACTTCCTGACCAACGAATTGCCGTTTTTGATGGAGGACGTGCCCTTGGAGACAAAGTGCAGAACGTTCTTTCAGCACGATTGGGCGCCAACACATTTTGGTTGTCATGTTACAGATTACTTGAATCAGCGGAACGGGAATCGTTGGAGTGGTCGTGCTGGGCCAATGTCGTGGCCGCCGAGATCTCCGGACCTAACCCCGTTACATTTCTTTTTATGGGGCCTTATGAAAGAGATGGTCTACAAGACCAAAGTACAAATGAGAAAGGAACTCTTGCATCGGATTATGGATGCCGCTGCTTACATACGAGAACACCCCAAAATGATTCAATGGGCAGTGGACTCTTGTTTGGAGCGAGCAAGGCTGTGCATTGAAAACAGAGGCGGACATTTTGAACATTTATAAGGTGTATCTCATAAAATGTAGCAATAAATACATTAGATTAATACTCGTTTATTTTTTTCCGTGCACCTTAAAACGTCCGTATCTCCGCAACGGTTGGAAATAGCACCGATGTTGTACTAACTTTTTTACTCGATATCACCCTCCAAATCACCCCCCAAAGTATGGCAGACGGATTGTGAAACACCCTGTATATATATATATATATATATATATATATATGATCTAACTCAGAATGGTCTCCTGAGAAACTTTTGTTCCACACAGACCGTGCATGGAACAAGGAATTATTCAGGGAAACTTAAATCCATTATAGTTCGAATAAGTATTTGTCATTTACTGTACCATTACTTATTTGAACAATATGGATTCAATTTTTCTAGAAGAGTTCCTTGCTCCATGCACGGTCTGTGTCTAACACACACACACACACACACACACACACAACACACACACACACACACACACATATATATATATATATATATATATATATAGTTACAATAGAAGTGTTCTTCGGGAATCTTATCCTCAATAGGAATATGAAAACAAGAGATACGACTCTCGACATTTATTGGCCAAACGTTTTTGTCCACTCAGGGGCCATCTTCAGTGACTAAATAGAAGCATCTAAAAAACAATCATATAACTAAAGTAAATACAAATATCATAAATATACTGTACAATAATAAACTCTAATACAAAAAGTTAAAAAAAAGATAAAATAAAAGAAAGTAAAGATAGAAAAAACAAAATTTCAAAATTAAAAAAATTAAAAAAGGACTGACCTGGATGATAAAAGTTACGAATGACAAGTGGAGAGAAAGGAAAGAAGAAAAAACTTAAGTTAGTGCGTTAGTTGTGTTAAAAAGGTGTTGGTTGGTTAGGAAGTATTTAATTTTATCGAGGAAAGGCTGTCGTTTAATTGATAAAAAGGGATTCTAAAATTTTAAAATCAAGCGAATTAGAAGCAGACGACAAAATCGCAAACGAGTCCTGATGGCACCGGTGGTCATGGGTCTCTGAATGATGCCGAAGAGCAGAGGATTCAGGGGTGGAAAGAGGGCGAGAAGTTCGATAAGAAAAACCCAAATGCTTCAAAATCTTAAGTTTTAACTGTAGGGCAGTCTGCCCCACATAACGACTTTGGCAGGTCGCACATGTATATAAATAAATAACAAAGGATCTCAAAGGCGCACGGGGTGGTGATCTTTATGGCGAAAAAAGGATTTCAGAGAATTAGAATTAGAATTAATAATTATAAAGTCGCATTGAGGGAAGTGTCTGTCCAAAATAGAGTGGACATCTTTATTAAGTTGAAAAGTTAGTTGGTCTAAAAAAGGAAGCTTAAGATAAACCTTCTGTTTCGGAACCGTGGACTGAATTATTTTGGGCGGATATAAGAATTTAATATTAGGATGCTTAGTATTAATGTAATTTAAAAATAAAGGGACATGATCTTTATGCTTAAAAATGACAAAACAATCATCTACATAACGTTTAAATAAAATAGGTTTAAAATCCAGCGGACAATCCCTCAGCCACTTTTCCTCGTGAAAACAAAGAAAACTATTAGCAAAGGACGGACGAATGGGCGAACCCATTGCCACTCTCTCGTGCTAGTGGAAAAGTTCCTTATTAAAAAAGAATATGGTATGCTGGACTGATAACTTTAAAAGTTTTGAAAACAATTGTCTGCTAATCCCAAAATGTCATTAGTAGAATCAAACAAAGAATTTATAATAATATTACAAGTTTCTAAAACAGGTACATTGGTAAACAAAGTCTGAACATCAAAGGATGCCATGAAACAATCCTTAAACTTCAACTTGGTGACACAATCAACAGATTCAAATGAATCTTGCAAAGTGAAATGACTACGTGTGAGAGGGTCTGTGATTGGGACCAAAAATTTTGCGAGGTTATAACTTGGAGTGTTTATGGCTGCTAGAATGGGACGAAGCGGAACTCCAGGTTTATGGGTCTTAGGTAGGCTATAAACAACCCCTTGGCTAGTACCTGAAGCGAAAAGCTTATCGTAATAGTTGATCAATAGCCCACGACTTTTGAGAGAACGTAAAAAGTTGTTGATTCTGTCGTCCAATTTCACAATATATTTAAATGGCTCAGTCTGCAGTTTCAAAAACTTGGTAGAATCAGAAAGTAAATTATACATTTTATTTAAATAGTCTTGTCTGTCTAAGACAACAACACCTTTACCCTTATCAGGCTTATAAATAATTACATTCTTATTCCTCCGCAAGTTCGTGAGAACTTTAAAATCACTAAAATTAAAAACAGGACAAAAACCTTAAATCCATCAAACTTATAGTAGAACTTGTTTGCGAAAAGCTTAATATCCTCCACTGGACTAGAGTGCTGAAGGAAAGAGGGAAAAAGACTAATTTGATGGCAAAGTTTTTCAAAACATAAAAAATAATGATATCAATAATATATGGGTCGATACGTAAAACAACATACATAAATAATGACATATATTATAAACTATGGAGACGTTATCATACATTGGATAGTGACGTCCTAATCGAACACATGATACAATATGCGTTAATTCCTAATTAATACGTTATAGGCATCTAATTAGGATGTATGTCATTATAGGGAGAAATAAGGAGAAATGAATTGGATGGACACGGTAACAAAGGGTTCACAGCCATGATGCAAGAGTGAGTGAGACTAAAAATTAAATATATGTACTTATGTACAATAATAATTAATGAATTACACATGTAGGTGCATTCTGGGGGTGAACTAAGTAAATCAGTAACGAAGTATAAACATGGGTTTAAACTATGCCACATTCAATGGGCACGCACAATCTACTCTGATAAGATTTATAAATGAGTGAATGGGGTTCAAATTAATTACCATTCTTTCCATGACAATTGGGAAGATGCAAAAATGAGAATAATTCCGGTAAGTAGTATGGGCACAAAAGGAGAGAGTGCAATGCAATTGCAAATGTTGATCAATGTTGCAAAGGAAAAGTTGCATACGGTTATGCAACAAGGGAGAATGTTGCAAGATGTTATGCAACAAGGGTAGGGGGAATGTTGCAAGAGAAACAAGGGGTTATGCAAATGGGGCGGAGTTATCCCCCAAGAGTAAAAGAGAGAATGAAATAGAGGAAGAGAGGTGTTCGCTTGGCAGGAGCCAAGCGCATATTAAGACTTCAGCCGAGCGGCCGTTGTCTTATAGGCCCTTAATCAGCCAGTTGGCTTATATGGCTGAGCTGCCAGATTGCGCTATTTATTTAATTAAAGCATATATTCAGGCTTAATCCGCCAGTTGGCTTAACCAGCCAGTTGACTTAGAAGGCGTAAATGGCTTGTTCAGATGTACATTATTAGGGGTGATTTGCCATATTGCGCTATTTATTTAATTGAAGCATATATTCTGGCTTAACCAGCCAGTTGACGTAGATTACCTAGAAGGCAGATGTATATATATTTCTTTTTCAACTACCAGATTGCGCTATCCAGATATTTTTTACAGTTGGCTTAGAAATCCGTCAGCCGTTTTAGAAGGCAGCCATTTGATATAATTAAATGTCATGTACAACCAAAATAATTAAATAAAACACCATTACATCATTCTGTTTATTTAGACGAATTAATGGATTCAATTTCACGAAATATATATAAAATAAATATAAAATGGAATATATATGATCAAAAATAATAATAGCATAAGAAATACGAACGAGGAATATATAATCAAAAGAGAAAATAATTATACAATCAAACGATGGAATATATATGATCAAAAAATAAAATAATAATAGCATAAGAAATAAGAACGACGAATATATATATATATATATACACAGGGTGTTTGAAAACTTTCTGTACAAATTGTAATGGGGGATAGGCAACACCAAGACAAACCCTTTTCGTCTATAAGTGTATGTCCGCTGACGTCACCATTCGGCGCGAGAGGGCGCCGCTGTAATTGGCTAAAACGTGAAGTGGGCTAGACTCGCGCTTGCCGCGGGCATTCCTAAATCGGACGTAGTACACGTAACATGGAGCGCTTCACGACTGCTGAGATGGCTGACATGCATATGGTGTATGGGGCTACCAATGGAAACGGAAGAGCTGCTGTGAGGTTGTACCAACAGCGCTTCCCAAACAGACGTGTGCCAAAGGAAGAAATCGAGGCATGTTAAATCGGGCGATCTCGGTGGCCAGGCTACTGGCCCACCCCGGCCTATCCATCGGTCCCCAAAAGTGGCGTTCAGATAATCCCGCACATCGTTGCTGGAGTGTGCTGGGGCCCCGTCGTGTTGAAACCACATTCGTCTACGAATAGCCACGGGAACATCTTCCAGCAGTTCCGGCAACGTTTCTTCAAGAAATATCTGATAAACCCTCCCGTCGAGTCGGGCAGGCAGCAGGTACGGCCCAATCAACTTGCCATGGACGATACCCGCCCAAACATTGACGGCGAACCGTTCTTGATGAGCATGCACCCGTGTAGCATGTGGATTTGCGTGCGCCCACACGTGAGAATTGTGCATGTTAAACACACCCTCACGTGTGAAACAGGCCTCATCTGAGAACAGCACATAAGCCGGAAAATTAGGCTGCACCGCTGTCTGCTGCAGAAACCAGCGTGCGAATTCCACACGAAGAGGGTAATCCCGAGGTTGTAATGCCTGGACTCTCTGACGATGAAACGGATGTAACTGCTGCTCGTGCAACACTCTCCAGACCAGGTCGTGGTTCACACCGAGGATACGTGCAACACCTCGCGTGCTTGCGCTTGGATTGTCCTCAAATCGCCGTAGGATTTCTTCTTCCATGTCAGGAGTGCGCACGTTTCTCTCCCGACTAGTGTCATGCATGTTTGCATAGAATGTTCCAGTTTCTCGCAGTCGCCGATGCAAATGCGCAAACGTTTGGTGGTTTGGCACGCGTCTGTTTGGGAAGCGCTGTCGGTACAACCTCACAGCAGCTCTTCCGTTTCCACTGGCAGCCCCATACACCATATGCATGTCAGCCATCTCAGCAGTCGTGAACCGCTCCATGTTACGAGTACTACGTCCGATTTAAGAATGCCCGCGGCAAGCGCGAGTCTAGCCCACTTCACCTTTTAGCCAATTGCAGCGGCGCCCTCTCGCGCCGAATGGTGACGTCAGCGGACATACACTTATAGACGAAAAGGGTTTGTCTTGGTGTTGCCTATCCCCCATTACAATTTGTACAGAAAGTTTTCAAACACCCTGTGTATATATATATATATATTGCCAACTGACAAGGCCTCGCGAGCAGCCGAAACAAAATTGATATTGAGAAATAAAAATTTACGTCTTCCTGAAAAGTTTTCCCTTTTTCACACTTCATCGCGACAGTGCGTTATTTTACATCATATACAGTATATATATATATCACAACATCCGTCTTGCTTTTCAATGCAGTGGAGGAAGGCACTCTTTTTTGAACCCAAGAGATTGATCGCGTTTGTCCGGTCCTACCGTTATAGGTGCAATGGATGCTGCGGATGTAGCAAACTATTCTATTCATTTTTTAGTATCACATAATCAAATTTGACACGAAAAGTAGCCTTGTTGGTAAGTTCCTCTCCAGCACGGAAATCAGTGTTAAACTGTATGTTTAAGGTGGTATGAAAATTCTTTCCGTAGATTTTCCTTCGAATTGTAAAATTTTAATTACTCGTACAATACTGGTGTAAATAATCCATACTTCCAACTTTTTTAATAGAATAGTGTAGAAGTGGATATGAATATATATAGTCATCTCAATATTTGTATAATTTTTATTTTAACCCACTTAATTAAAACTATGCTGGATACTTTTCAAGTTTTATTCTTACAAATGCTTTTAAACGGTCAATTGGAGAGTTATTCTTATTTTTTCTCTTAAGCATCGTTGCTGAGCTGGGTCATTGTATAAATGTATTCGAGGAAACAGTGGAGGAAATCCAGCTTGGTGGCAGTGAGGGGGGAAGGGGTGATGAATTGCAAGTTTTATACCACAGTTTCCAACATTCTAGAGAGCGGCGTCAGGATTGTGAGATAAAAGCGCAGATAGTGTAAGTTTTTTCTGTATTAAACGATAGGAATAAGAGCAAAGCCGATCACATTTTTCTGTTTATTAATCAAAGACTAATTGCAGACTACTGTAGTAGTAATTCTGTTCAAGGAATGCAGGGAGCACTAAAACTTAAGGCATATAAAAGAATCCGTGTCTCAAGACGTGATAGCAATGTTAGACAGGAAAGGTAAACTCACTGTAGAAAGTTTCTAGACAAATTTTCAGCACGTGATGTTAAAAGAATTGTTTTCACATATGAAAACGATTTTATTATTGAAATTGCGCAAAATCAACAAAATGTTGTTTACGGTGTGCGTAAAAAAGATATTCCTCCGTCAAGGCTTTATCACCAGACATGTCGGTTTTCAAAATAAATTATTTTTAGTTGGTGTATCATGGAACGTAAAAACTAATATTTATTTCATTGATGAAAATAACAAAAAAGTGAACTCAGAAACTTGTGTTAATCTTTTGGAACAGAATCTTTTTCCAGATTGTCTGCGTCTGTATCTTGATAATGATTTCATATTCCAGCAGGATGGAACCCTTTCATACGAGCATGTACACCCAGGACTATCTCCAACAGAATATGGCTAATTTCATTGGGAAAAATGACTAGCCACTTCAGTCACCGCACTGCAATCCAATGGACTATTACATATGGAACTCTCTTGCAGAAAATGTTTATGAAGGTCAAATAGAAAAATCTACTGAGTTGCAATTAAAATTAAAGATACTTAAATGTTGGGACAAAATAACTTTAACTGAAGTCAGAAAATATATCATGTCGTGGAAGAAAAGGTTAAGATCTGTTTGTGAGCAAGACGGCGGGCATATTGACCATCTCTGTCAATAAATAACATGTAAATGATAAATTTTCTGTTTCATGATATTTGTTTATTTGAGTGTACTTTATTGTTTCCTTCATTTTCGAAAAAGTATTGCATGTAGAATTCTAAAAATTTTATGGCAGCTTTTGAATCAGCTGAATTTATATGGATTTTAAAATTGTGATTGTGCAGTGTATATTATAGAAGTTAATGCACTTTAAATTGGGCCACCCGATATATATTTATATATATATACAAAACCCAAGTGTAAGATCTTTTGCGTATTTAAAATTAATTAACTGCGGCCCATTTTTTTATTCACTATGCAATTTCACTACAGTTTTAATTGTATATACATTTTAAATTAATTTCAGAACAGTTTTTAATTCACGTTAAATGGTTGGGTAAATTACATGTTATATATAAGAACACATTTCACACAATACAATGCATGGATTAAGCTACAATTGGGAATATGTCAGCTATTTCGGCACACACAAACTTATCACTGGATTCAAAATCGCACAAATCAAACAACTTTAATAAATGAAGTTCATTTTAAGGGCAATCCAGTGAATCCCACCTTCGCTCGACAAATCTGTGTTTATTATAAGGCCACCCTGGTCTTTCGTAATCGAAAGTGTTACTACTTCATCCTTCGCGAATGTTCCAATAAACATGTCTCGTGTGAAACAGTCTTTATTCATAACCGTTTGAAGTGTGACTTCGTCCATTTTTAAAAGTCCTTTATAACAGATTTAAAGCGATAATTTCTATCAGAGTTGCGATTTCAGATGAAATATAATGCTGAAGGGCTTGACTAATGCCGTACCAAACTCAAGTCTTACTACGACATTTCCATTTTGTTGTCGGTTTAAGTAGGTGTTTACACTTGCACAATATTCGGTGAAAGATCAAAAACATATAAATACCTTTGGTACCTTTATGGTACCGTATGGATGAAAAAATGGACACAAGTCCACTACCACGCTGGTATCTCACCCCTCGATAGACGGTGAAAGGCTTTCGATCCATTATAACTCAGTGCGTCGAAACTGCAGCTTCACTGTTAAGCTCCCGTCACCGAATGGGACATTTTTACCCACAATCGTTCATATATATATTGAGATATTGGTTATTAGATTAGTTGCGACGTTCACATAAAGGGGTCTGTCATATGTAATACTCAAACTCCTTCCTCTATGGTTGGGGATGTGGGAAATGCAGCAGGCGTGCGTGGGTATCCCCAACAAACTGGTGCTCCACTATATTATTGTAAATATAGCACATGTCTGGGGACTGAGAGCTTTCAGCCAATTTCTCCATCTTCAATTGATACATTAATCTAGACAAGTCATGCTGTGTCTCGTGAAATGTGTCTCTTTGGAAGGCTGCGCTATATCGTCCATTGGTTATAATTTTGAACACTCTTCCGTCTTTAATACGTCTGTTAGTCTTTGATTTTAGGATTAGTGTATGTGCAGCGTTTCCTTTGTTTACGATTTCGTATACTAAATCATTCGTAAGGTTTGAGTTTCTTAAACTTACGTTTAAGTCTTCACAACATCCTCGGCCGAACCATAACGACCCGGTCCTAGTCTTACTTCTGTACTGTAATACCGTGCAACCTTAGTCCGGGTGATACGTATAGTTTCATCCATAGCTACCCCAGCTTTTTCACACTCATCAATGTCTCTAAGAATCGTAAAAACGGATTCTTTATATTTAATATTTAAAAAAGAGGGTGCCCAGCTGAATTTCGCATATCCCCACCTCATACGAATCACGACCCAATTCAATGGGCCGTGGAGTTCTGTTACAAAGTTGCCTAGTGTGTTGTTAGGGTGTACAGACAGGGACGAGGAGGAAGGGAGTGTGACGTAGAAATGGTTAGGAGCCATGTTCCATACTATTTAAGCTTCATTATTGCATCAGCTTTTATATAGGTGTTGAAGCTTTCTGGGTATCCTAGCCATTTCACCAGGTACATTTTTCTCTTTCCTGTACCTTTGCTTCCTAAAATTTTCTCAATTTTAAAAAGATTTTTTCCTAAATTAAATGCCACTTTCTGCAACTCCTCGGGGTAAAAGCCTCCCGAAATTTCTTCCCCATTCAAATCTTCAACGTAATACATCATTATCTCACCTTTAGGTCTCATACCCCGAACTTTAAAAATCTCACGTGTCCATCCTTGCTCAAATCCCTTTGCGAATTTATTTCCCGAACGCGACAGCCTTACATAATCATTGATTTTGAAACGCGCAGAGTGTGGCGGTGTTGGTGATCTATTTCTTCTCGGGAACGTACCTCTTTCTAAAACTTCGTTAGGTGTTGACCCAATCGTGCGATGGTGTCAGCGGTTGTAGGATGAGGCCAATGATTCCAGAATGTCTAGAAGTCTGTATGTGTTTTTATGTGTAAAATATCGGTGCATGCGTTCCTTTATGGTACGTTGAACTCTTTTAGATAAAGAAGCCTTATGTATAGAATAGCTAGTGTAATAGCTGATATTAAACTCTGTCAACATGTTCTGAAAAGCACGGCCTATAAATTCCTTCCCCATATCCGTACAAAAATAGCCAGGAACCCTGTTTTCTTTTAACATCAGCGTTTTGGCGGCTTTAGCAACTGTTTCAGGTGATTTATTTTTCAGAGGAATTAACCACAGATATCTAGAGAATACATGTATTATGAATAGAATGTAGCGGTAACCATCGTTATACACAGAATATCTTTGCATGTCTGTTAAATCTGCTTGCCAAATAGAATCAATCGTCAATCGAGGCAGACGTTGTCTTGGCTGTTTTAAACCTTTTTCTCACCGGCTTATGAAGCGTATAAGCGTCCTGCTCCCGCAAAAATATCTCAACATCTTTTTTTCCTACTCAGTAAACACTTCTGTACAGTCTATCTACGCCGCCGTAAGAGGCTGGGTTAGAAATGTCATAAAAGTGCTTACTTAATATGTTAGCCATTTGCGTATTTTAGAGGCACGTAGGTAGGGTTGACTGTTGTTTAACCTCTTCTTTCTCCTCTTCAAAGATGTTACCGTCGGGGATGATGGCGTCTTCAATTGTGCCACATGCGTCGCATGTTCCAAGTCTTTTAACCTGTTCAGATTTCCTATCAACGTTTTAGGGACATTTATTTGTTGTAGTCTGGCTTCAATATGTTCCATCCTGATGGTGATGGCCTATCCCCCTTTCTAACCAGATCACTGACAATGTCTACGATATTCGACCCCTGTACCTTTGATCCTTCCACAATGATCTCGCCTGTATGGGTCCATTGTATGGCTGGGTCCTCATTCAATAGATTATAAAGACTTAAACCTTTATTCCTCAATGTATGTGGGAGGGTGCTTTTTAATACATGCTTGATATGTTGTGTGGCTGATCCCTTAATCTTTGGTTGGTCAGCTGTATCGTCGGGCACAGGTCCTATGTCGCCATGTCCATCGTCCCCCGTGCTGTGCCTAATAACCACAGAAATCTATGTCGGGTTCTTATAATTTTCGTACTCGTGAAGAAATTTCTGCAGAGCTTCTTGGTATAAGATTCTTTTCTCATCAGGTGTTTTTTCACTGTTTATTAGGGCTAGAAATTCCCTTTCCATTCTTTTAAGTCTGCTTTTACGGGGATCTAGATCCGTGTCTGGATTCCTTTGCAGTGAAGCGTACACCTCGTGTGGAATCACTACCACTTTCTTCATTATATTAATCTAGTCAGTAAAGGACCCAAAACTGAAAATAAGATGGGGAGAAATGACCCTCCTGTTTGTAGAATAATTCGTTTTTTCTTCGCTACAGTTTGACTTTTACGAGCGAGTGCATGTATTATGTTCTTGTAACGGCGTAGGTGAGTCTTCTGAGATGGTGTCATTGATACATTGCAATTTAAAACGTTAAGACAGACTTCACAGATGCATTTTAAAAAGTCGGAGTCGATATTTTTAATAAACATCTGCTGCATTGCCCGGGGCAGTCAATGATAGATTTTTATTAATTCATGGTATTTCTTTAGTCTCTTTGTCATTCTTGAATATACACCGTTTCAGGCTCGTTTGGAAATATATTCGTTCTTAGAAGCACCCTAAACGTGTTTCGAGGATGAAGGTCACAAAGCAAATAACCGTAACGCGTGCTTGTAGCTTCTTTATAAAGTTCCAAAAACTCCTTACGCTGATTCGGGAACATTTGATTGGCTAATACCCCAATTTGTGATACATCTCTACGTTGTGTGAATAAGACTAGATATTTTGTATTTAACGACACATCGCGCATGTATCTATTTTTGAAAAATAGATTCTGATTAATGAAGAACACGCTTATGTTAAGATGGTGGGAGAATACTGTAAATGTCTCGGCAAACGTTTTATCCATCTCCAACATGAGATCATCAATTACAATGACTGTATGTTCATTTCCCTTTAACGAATTAACGTCATATACACCTTTATGGAACAAAATATCATCTTGGTACTCGTTGAACACTGACTGATACGTCGAATAGCACCATATAACTTTATGCACAAATTTTGAGAACATCTCTCCCTTTTCTTTAATGATTTTAAGCATAAACACACTTTTACCACATCCTGTAGGTCCAGATATAATACAGGTGGATGGCTCGTGAATCTGAATTTTTCTACAGAATCCATTTCTAACACTCCTAAGTGGATCATTTACAAAATATTACAAATTTTGTGTGCTGTTCCTTATATTTTGTTTTCTTCTCCCACAGAACCGTGAATGACGATGAGGTACAGCACTCCATCATCGACATTACGGATGACCCCGACGACAGTGTAGTTGTGATCACAGACTCCTCCCCTGCCGACGAACCCTCACCAGCGATACCGGTAGCACGTTCAAAGCAGAGGTATGATGAAGAGAACCCCACATCAGGTATAAAGCGACCGAAATACGCACCTGTTGTTAGACAACCATCAGCATCTTTGGCCGATATAGCCCCTTGTCCATCCTCCACAGCTGTCCCCCGTTCTGGTGAATCTGCAATAATAGATCCCCAACCCTCAACGTCTTACGCAACCAATCCCACATCATCCAATATAAACTCTTGTTCATCCTCCACAGCGGTGACTCGTTTTGTTGAGGATGATATAACGTTTGAGTTGGTGCGCTCCGCAACCCCCACCCCAGCCTTGATAGAAATCGGTAGAGAGTCAGGGTCGACCCTAGAGCCATGTATAGCAATGGAATTGAGCGCGGGCTACGCCGGGTTGTACAGCGTATTGTAGAGTTTGCTCTTCAAAACCGCGACGAGCGTGAAGTCAGGACGAGTCTGTCCTTCGAATTCGGCTCAGATGATGGTGATGAAGATGATTTTTGGGTAGTCATATCATTTAGACGTTTGGCGGATGAGGATATAGATTATATATTAGAACGTATATTGCACGCCGTCCAAAGTAGTAGTAAATATTGATCGTGTATTCCGTGTTGCGGGTCATAGTGCCATACCGTATACTCTTAACCTCAATTCTCAAGCTATTTATAGACGGCATATAAACGTCGATCGTGGTTGCGACTTTATAGCAGTAGTCTTGGCTCGCAAGTTTAGTGCACAAAATACACTGGCTCAAAAAATTTGGTTGACTACGGTCGTGGAACGTGCCCGTAAACTAGCTGTAGACTGTGAACTTGAATTTGACTGTAATATGGGCCCTGAAGAGCTGAGAATGGTAGAACAGGAAATGAATGTTCGTATAGTTGTGTTTGGACAGGATGATCATCGTAGGACTGTGTACGTCTTTAAAAGCTGTTTGAGAGATCGTACAAGACCCTTTACGCGAGTTACGATAAAAGTTGAAAATATGGACGGCATCATGATTTGTGTAAGGGGTGCCTCGAGTTTGCGGATGATATAGTGAAACATTGTAAAGAATGTCACATGGTATGTGAACAATGTAAAAGCCCCAAATGTGAAAGCCGTGTAGTTGAAGCTGAGAAGAGGGATTGTAATGTGTGTAGACGCACATTTTTCAATAATAGCTGTTTTGATCTCCATAAATCAAATGGCACGTGCAGGAAAATGAGAATCTGTGAATATGGTATGTTTCACACAATGGATAATTGGGGAACATTTAAGCACAAATGTGACGAAATTCACTACATGCCAGGAAGAATATAAGGCAGATGGAGTAAAACATGTATGTTATATGAAAGACGCCAAGCCTAAAAACAAACTCTGTATAACTGTATACTACGATATAGAAACATATACGAATGCTGAAACCAAAGAGGTAATTCCACGTTTACTTGTGAGCCAGACTATCTGCGATGAGTGTATGGAGATCGAATATGACGAGTGCCCCAAACGCGATAAACGGACAAACGTTTTTAAAACGAATGTCCACGATAGTCCTGTGGAACTATTTGTGTCCTATATTGTCAAGTTAGCCGAAAAATTAAAAAAAATGACTGTGTATATTCTCGCCCATAAGGGTGCAAAGTTTGACACGCAGTTCCTTTATAAGGAGTTGCTTGAGCATGAATCCTCTGAGATATTTACAGGTGATCCATTGAAAAGAGGCAACAAATTAATACAGATGCAAATAAGAGGTAATGTACAATTTAAAGGCACTTTATTATTCCGTGACCCGACAATTCAGCGCAGGACAATTCAGCGCCGACAATTCAGCGCCGACAATTCAGCGCAAGACAATTCAGCGCAAAGACAATTCAGCGCAAGACAATTCAGCGCAAGACAATTCAGCGCGAAAATACCAACAAAGAAGAAGAAAGAACAAAATCCATAGGGAAGAGAGGCTTGCAACTGTTAGGTTAGGTTAGGCTAGGTTAGGTTTCTAGTTTTTGAAATAAAATCTTAATTTTAACAATTCTAACAAATTTTGTTTTTTTAAATAAAATTTTAATAATTATACTCCTTTGAATTTTATCTCCGATTTGTCACTCCTTCGTTATGTCACTCCTTCGTTACGGTATTTATGTCACTCCTTTGTTATGTCACTCCTTTGAAATGTCACTCCTTCGATACAGACCCAATTTAGCATATATATAAATATACAAATTTTTCTCTTTTTTATTTATTGCGATTTATTTTTATTATTTTTAACTAAACTTTTAACTGTACTGACTTGCGCTGAATTGTCGGCGCTGAATTGTCCTGCGCTGAATTGTCGGTGCTCCTTATTATTCACACCTTGTAAATTAGCAAAGCTACCCAAGGTGATGGGTGTAGCAGCTGAAGTTTCAAAAGGATATTTCCCTTACACTTTCCTCACCAGCGAGAATTTAAACTAAGTAGGCCCACCACCACCCAAACATTATTTTAACTATGATTGTATGAGTGTAGATGAACGTGAAGACTTTGATCGATACTACAACAGTTTTAATGAACGTAATCCTTATAATATAGCTAATGAATGTGAGCGTTATTGCGTGAATGATGTGCGCGTGCTTAGAGTATGTTTCCAGGCCTTTAAAAGGATGTACATAGGCCGTTTAAAATGCGATCCGCTGCAAGTCGCAACCACCATCGCGTCATTATGTTTTACGGTGTTCAAAACTAACTTCATCCCTAAAGCCACCTTAGCCATTATTCACCGAAACAAATCCCGCAATTACGGACACAAGGCTATTTACTGGCTCTTACTCCTACAGCAACAGAGAAGTGTATACATAAAGCACGCCCGCAACACGGGTGAAGTACCCATTAAGATTAATGGTCGTGTTTTTTTGGGTTGATGGGTTAAGCGAAAACCGTGTCACTGGTGTGAAGACTGTGTACTCCTTTAACGGATGCTGGTGGCATGGATGCCTCCGTCCTGAGTGCGGAGTCGCCGGAGATATCCACGGTAGATCTCCTGCCGACTGTCTTGCGTGGACCGACCCCGCGATCAACTTATAGGATCCCCGTTCACTCACAAAGTCTTGTGGGAGCATGAATATGATGCACGGATGGAGACAGACGAGGTGTACTGTGAGGAAATAAACACGATCAAGCGTTCAGTGGTGCTGCATCCTCTCAAATGTGGTGATAGCTTGTTTGGAGGACGTACAAATCCATTCAGGCTATACTTTCCACCTACGGAGGGTGTGAAGCCCCATTACTACGATTTCTCTTCTTTATACCCATACGTGATGAGGAACACTCCGTACCCCGTGGGCGCTCCTGAGAAACTGGCGGGACCTAACCTGCCCTCCATCAATGAATTTTCAAGAAATTTGAATGATCGTTACTTTGGGCTCTCTTTCGTAGACGTACTACCCCCTCACAATTTATGGATGCCGATCTTACCCGTCGTTATCGACCACAAGCTCATGTTTCCCCTGTGCGTGAAGTGCGCGGAAGAGAATAACGGCAATTGTAACCATATACCCCACCAGCGTAAGATCAGAGGCGTGTATACAAGTCATGAGCTGGCCCTAGCCGTACGCCATAGGCATAGAATACTGAAGATACATGAGGTACATGAGGTGTGGAGGTTTCAGAAGCTACCCAACCTTTTCACACAATATATAAACGCATTTTTGAAGGATAAGGTTGAGGCATCAGGGTATCCGCGAGGAGTTGATACCGAAGATGAAAAGTCTGCCTATATTCAACGTTACCGCGACCGCGAAGATATACAACTTGATCGTGCCCAAATTGCAAAGAATCCTGGCAAGCGCTTTAGTGCAAAGTTGTGTCTAAACAGTCTATGGGGAAAATTTGCACAGAATACTGGCAAAGTGAACATTCATTTGGCAAAAAGTTATAGTGAAGTCTGGGATTATGCCAATGCTCCCGATAAAGAGGTCATGGAGATCGTGAATGTAGGTAATACTTACATAATAAAGTACAACAACACTGAATTGGCCACGGATACCTCAAGGGTTACAAACATACCTGTAGCCAGCTTCACAATAGCCTACGCCCGCATAAAGCTTTGGGGTCTATTGCATTCTCTTGGGCGGAGAGTATTGTATGCAGATTCAGATAGCGTGATATTCACAGAGAGGGAGGGTGAATACATGCCTGCTATTGGGGAGTTCCTCTGTGATGTGAGCTCACTGATGAGATCAAGGATGAGTATGGGGACAACGCATACGCCGACTCTTTTGTCTCAACAGGACCTAAAACTTATGGGGTACGGGTGAGGGTGGGGGAGGATATGAAATATATCGTGAAGGCAAAGGGTATCACGCTCAACCATGCGAATCGGCGGGTCGTTAACTTTGAATCGTTGATGGATCTAGTGTGTTTGGACGATGATGATGAGAGCGATCGGCCTCCCCAACTAACTGTAAGCACCCACAATTTTCGGGCGCAGAAGCTGGGGGGCGTGAAGGAACTTAGGGGAACGAAGGTGTTCCGTAACACCTATAGGAAACGTTACCAGTTACCTGGTACCTATGATACCGTACCCTTTGGATACCATAACCTTTGATGCGTCTATTTTTAACTTATTTATCGCACGTATTTGTAAATATATGTCTTGTATATAATCTTTGATGTTTCTATTGTTAATTTATTTATTACACGTATTTGTAAATGTATATAACTTGAATATTTCGTTTATTAAATAAATCATGTTTCAATTAGCGTTTCACTTTCTCCTTTGTGTGTGTTGTGTGTGTGTGTGTGTATGTGTGTGTGTGGGTGTGTGTGTGTGTGTGCGTGTGTGCACACAGGTGAAAGTTCTAAGCTCCGCCCACTGGAAGACCAGCAACGTGAGTCATGCTACTACCTGGGATTCCCTGCGTGGTCAGTTGATTGCAGTAAGCCCTTGAGCTCAGACGTATCTTCGCCTGCGTAGAAGAAAAATAGTAATGGCATCCTTTAATATTGCTTGTTCAACGTTTATGAAATGGTATTCAGCAAAGTGTCAAGATATAGTGGATAGTGAAAAACTTCCTATTCCTCCCTCCTTTGCCTTTTTCAAAACCACATTGGATCGTGCGAAGGAGCAAGATGTACAAATACTCTATGGTTATTCTGGTGAGAGCGTTGTAGGCTTTCGTTGCACAGACGATGTGCTGAAGTATGCTACAGAGCTAAGCCTTATAAAGTCTCACATATACCGTGAAGTAAAAGAAACAACGCGTGCAGAAGAGAAGCAGCAAATATGGATAGTGAGTCTTGTAGATGAGTGGTGTAACAAGCGGTATTATATCATGCTACACCATACCGAGTACTCTTACACTTCGGTTGAAAATGTAAATCTTGTCATCATGGACAATCTTAAGTATTTTTATCACTATATTAATGTATATCATGTGAGGTTCGTAGTGAGGTTGTGGCTAGTGCCCTGCGTGAGTTTTTAGCAGACTTTAGAGACGAGTATCGTCTGTTAAATAAAAAGGAAAAATATGGGCATATGTTTCTCTCAAATAGTGCGCCGGAGTGTGAAGACGTTTAGTTTGTGGAAATGGTGAGTGGTAAAACAATAAAACCGTTATAAAATGTGCCTAGTTCATGAAATTTACCCTGAGGGAAACTGTCTGGTGTGTATTCAGGGAAGTGGTACTGTTAAAACGTTAAAACCAAAATTAATTCTTGTACCGAAAAAAACACCTACCCAATATAATGGGGTACAACAATTCATGTTGGGTCAGCGCCGCGCAGGTTTCATTAGATTATGGCGCGACTCGCACCTCACGGATCATACGAGTTCGAACAAACTCATTCACGTATCATCAGAGTGAATCAACCGCCTATCGAACCGTTCCTGCCTATCTGCGTGCCTCACGCGGCTCATAGTTATCTCAGAGTTTGAACCGAGTGGACGTGCGCTCCTCGAACACGATGGAACTTCCTTTGAGCAGCATCCTGAATGCCTCGTACGATGTGTCCGTGACGAAATCGTTGGCGTGTTCAGGCGTAAATCCGGTATCGTTAACTATGTACTGGAAACGGAATGTAGACAAACAGACAAACGGAAGGTTGTTTATTTAAGTGTCGAGGAGATGAATAGAATCTTCGTGATAGTTGAGAAGTGGAGTGAAGATCGTTATAAAATACCTGCTAACGTAGGTACAAGAAGAGAGCAGATTAGTGACACCGCCTCATACGCCATTGCATGTACAGTGCTTACAAGAAGTCTCACGCCTCTGTCTCGTCCCAAGCTAGTCTGTTAGGTATAAAATGGGTGGTCCTTATGGCAGCGGAGGTGTTCTCGGATTGGTGCACATAACTGCTCTAACCCAATCAATGACGTCCATTATTACGTCACTTCTGCTACATTTTAGTGTTTAAAATACAAATGATTAAGAAGCAGAATGAGCAAGTTTCGGGATGGGGATGGTTATGGAGCAATCCTAGTCATCATAATATTAGCTGGGCATTACAATATACCTTCTCAATATATACTGTAGACTATAGAGAACGACTAATTCGGCAAATATCCCAAATCATGGCATGATACCTAAGTTATTTTGACGCAGGTCTAAATTATTTGCTCAAATGCAATGATTGATATTAAGTAATTGTTGGGAATTGTTGTCAATATTGTTGTTTGTGATACATATCCTACGTGAAGAATCTAATGACCAAATTCCTCAGTGAACCTCTCACGCGCTCGCATTTCGAGGAAGTCACGGTCGTCTCACTAATAGATAGTTTACCCATTGTTTTAAGTGGTAACCTATTCCATCTTATGAAAGTCATTAGTCTAAAGCAAGACTGGTGGGCCCTGAATCAGAGAAATTTGCACTTGATTTGTTCATCGTAATTATTACGTAATAGAGTATACTGTATATAGTAGTATATAAGAGTTTATTGGTAGCATATCATATGACAATTCCCATAAACATGTGATGACCTCGATGTTGCCAGTTTTTTTTTTTTCCTGAAACTATTACCTTCTCATAGTTTGTTTCAACAATGCATATATTATCATCTCCACGAGCGTAGACATTGCAAGAAAAGATTCTAACTAGTAAATAAAGTTCTTTCATGGTCACAATATATACTTTTATAGATGTCAAATATAAAAATATAATAAAATTCTATATTAACATAAATATATATTCGATACACATTTACGTCATGGCTTTAACATCAGTATTTCGTATAGCTTCCTCCAGCATCAATAATTTCTTGCAATCGTTGCGGCATAGAAGAGGCCAGATTGTAGGGAATGTTTGGTGTTCGGCGAAAGCTCTCCCAACTATTCCTCGTGTGAGCTAAAAGTGCTTCAAATGTTCTTTCATTGCGTTGCTCCCATTCGTTAATCATTATTGCCCAAAGGTTTTCAATCGGATTCAAATCAGGAGAACGTGGTGGCAGAATTAGATTAATAATCTCTGGGTGATCTTCGTACCAAGCTCTCACAACGTTACTCCTATGAATGGGACTGTTATCTTCCATTAAGTAAAATGGTTCCGGTGCTGGGGAACAAGATACGCACGAACACTGGGTAGCAGCACCTCTTCCAGTATCTGGCAATATTGCTGTACAGTAAAGCGTCCATCTACTTGAGTCAATTCTCCGACATCATAGCCAGACATCCAGCCCCACACACCGAGATTGATGTGACCACTACGTTTGCTAAGGAAAACATTTCCTTCTTTATAGCGTTTTCCGCGCTGCCTCCAACAATGCAGGGAACCATGACTATCTGTTGAAAATGTTTTTTCGTCACAGTACACAACTTTTCTCCAGAATTCTTCCTCCTGCGGCAAGTATTGCAAGGCAAATCCCATCCGCGCCTCTTTATGCTCAATCGTCAATGCAGGTTTTATAGCTGGACGGCGAGAAAAATACCCTGCCTCGTGAAGTCTGTTGTTCACTGTATTTGCGCTACAACGAAGGTTCAGGTGTCTGTAAATATGCGTCGCTGGAACAAACGGATGCTCTCTGGCATGATTAACAATCGCAGCATCTTCCTCTTGAGATGATGAACGCGGAGGACCAGACCTCGGCAAAGTAGCGATTGAGTTTCTGCTTCATACCAATGAATCCACCGTTCCACAGTGCTTCGATGAACGTCTAGTCGTCTTGATATTTCTCTTAATTAATGGTACACCATATTCATGCAATGTCACCATTGCTCCCCGCATTGCCTGGGTCGTCTCGTGATGCACAGACGGCCTTTCCATCTTTGTCTAAATGGCTTATGTGAAGCGTGCTGGGACGATAAAGGAAATGAGGATACCATGCACCCCTTCTGAAATTGATTTCGGTTGTGAAGGGTACCAACCCTTCGAATGGTAAAAATAATCAGCCAATTTCCTATTTTGTTGAACATATGCATAAAAAATTCGTATTAAAAGCCAAGGATCCAAAGATTGTCAGCAATAGTTTATATTCCAACTGAATATAGTCAGCCATCAACAGTATAATCATATTTTATTTCCATAACTTCTCATGACTACTCTGTCATAGTAAATAACCTTATTATGACTTAGGTAGTAGTGGTAATTCTGAGTGGCGGCCTCTAGCCACATACGTTAAACCTATCAGTGCGTCTAAGACCAGACTCTTCTGTTTCTGTCAATTCATTGTTAGTTTAAGGTATTTTGCTCTTTGTCTTTCTAGGTCGAGGGCATTAAAATAAATATTTGAGTTTGTGTTTAGCATTTCATATGAATTTCTCTCCTCTCCCTTAACCCATCCCCGCGTTCATTTTAGCCCCCTCTCTCCCTTTCCTCCTCCCTTCGTAATTCCCCACCCAACCTCGTTTCCTTCGACATAGCAACGCTTACCTCCATCCTCATTCCACTTCCTTCATTAAACCTATTATCGCTTTTACTGTCCCTTCCTTCCATCCTTTAATGCCAGCGTTCTTAAACCTAGCACATAAATTATATAATATGGAATCTAACACCTTAGATCTCTACGCATTCATGTTACTTGAAGACGCCTGTGTCTTAGGGAAATCTAAGTGTTGAGAGTGGGCTTGAGGGGTAGTCTATAAATTATTACAGATGACCTTGAACGCTCCAACTATTTAAAAATGATTATTTATTACGCACATCATATGGCATAATACACACATGAATTTAAGTATCTCTTACACTACAGGAATGGAATTGAATCCTACCATAGTTAAAAAGTCGCAAAATATGATAGATTAGTTGGTATTAAGAGGTCACTAAGAAAAAAGGATTTGGGGTAGAGCAGAAGGCAGAGAGTGTATTTTCCCCGAGTTTTGGTTATTATTAACGTTATATGGATACATTGCCGATGTGATCAGAGAGAGAGAGAGAGAGAGAGAGAGAGAGCTTTTAAATCACACCTTTTAAATGGTTTGTGGGTAAGGGCTTCACGTATGTTATTTTAGTCCAGGGTAGTTTATGTGGAGGTGTTAACGTAACATGCACTTGGCACTCTTAATTGTAAGACAACTACCACAGCTAGGACTGAGACACGTTATCCCCTGCATACTCTATATATATCTATATACAGTATGTCTCTATATATAAATAGAGTGATCAACACAAAGATAATGTGGACGTCATTGATGGGGGTTAGAGCAATTATGTGCACCAATCCGAACACACCTCCGCTGCCATAAGGACCGCCCTTTTTATACCTAACAGACTAGCTTGGGACGAGACAGGCGTGAGATTTCTTGTAAGCACTGTACGTTGTGTATAACTAACGATCGGCCATGCATTGATATACGGTTGATGTGGAAGAATGCTTCTGATAATAACGCTCTTTTCCCTACGCGAAACCGTTTCATCCTCGACAGAATGTTTGGAATCGTCGGATTCCGCAAGCTGAAGCCTATATTGGACGCGCGTGTTACGGATATGCTTTATTTTGATACAGTACTTGAATACGCATACATCGCTCTGCTCGATGGGTTTACCGAGTGTAGGGCTGAACAAGGTGAGAATGGTCTAGAGCTGGACTTTTATTTAGAAAGTTTAGACTCTTTGAACTATCATAAACTTTGGTACAAAACAGTTAATCGGTACAGGGCTGAGCTCAACTACACCGTTCACCCTGAAGAATTATTTCTTTATATAACTAGCAGCTGTCGTAACGACTTAAAAGATTATTTCAACTGTAGCTATGCAGTGTGAAGAAAAGTTCACGATTGAAAAGCTCGCGTTAGTAGAAATAAACCCTCGATTGGAAAGGCATGTTTATAAACTTGTGTTTAATAATGTGGTTAACGATGAACTCTTTGTGCGTGCTTTTGATTGTATTCTAGACGTAATTAAAGATAACTTACCAACCGGTTGTAAAGTGCGAACAAAAATAGTACTGAACTATAGGAAGGCCCTTCATATCGAGTACAGGTTTTCCTATACTTTAAGCGGTGAAATATTATTAAACCGCGTATACTGTGTAATGCAGAGCAATAATGATGTAATTGTAGACTCGGTTAAGTACGAGTTTAGTAGTTTGAAAAAAAGTGAAATGTATTTTTATATTTAACATATTTGTATGTGTGTGTGTGTGTGTATATATATATATATATTTCTGCTATATTGAAGGCTATACGATTTCTTATTTTGCACGGTAGAAGATAAAGTGTATGTATTTATTTATTTAATATAATTGTGTGTATATATTTCTGCTATGTTGATGGTTATATTATTTCTTATTTTTTATTTTTGATCATTCCAATGTATATTTATTTTCTATATATCTCCATAATATAATTGTTTGTGTGTATATATATTATATATATATTATATATATATATATATATATATATATATATTTCTCCTGTACTGTTATATTGACGGATATATTTTTTGATTATATGCATATTCCTCGTTCATATTTTTTAAAATATTATTATTTTTAAGTGATGATTCAAATGTATATTTATTTTCTATATATTTAGAATAAACAGAATGATGTAATGTTGTTTCATTTAATTCTTTTGGCTGTAAACAATTATACCAAATGGCTGGTTATGCCTTCTAAACCTACTAGCGGAATTCTAAGCCAACTTTTAAGAATTAATTAAATAAATGGTACAATCTGGCAACCTAGTAATGTATACCTGAACAATTAAAATAAAAAGTGGTATCTGGCAACTCAACCTGAACAAGCCAATTACGCCTTCTAAGCCAACAGGCTGATTAGGAGTCTATAAGAGGACGGCGGGTCGGCTGAAGCGTTATTATGCACTTGGCAGGAGCCAGGTGAACAACTCTCTTCCTTTCTCTCCTTCTCCTGTCTTTCTCTTGGGGGATAACGCCGCCTCCAAGTTTCATGAGCCCTTGTTGCACCTGCAGCATCCTCCCACCCGCCTTTGCACATTGAGTTGTTGCATACCCTTCATTGCATACCCCACCCCCCTCATTGCATACCCCATTTGCAACAAACCCCCCTTTGCAACATTGCTCATTATCTCTTGCAACATTGCAACATTACTGCACTCTACCTTTTTGCGGCTACACTACTCACGCTTAATAAAGAATACCCGGATAATTTTGTTGGTTGTGTGTATTCGATCGGATGTACAAAATGTAACTCAGTATATATAGGCCAAACGGGTAAAACATTAGATATTCGGGTAAAACAGCATAAATATGCGTGTAGAACAGCGAATAATTCCAATGCTTTGTTTAACCATATGTATAGATGTAATCATAGCATCAAGTGGGATAGTTCTAAAGCGCTTTCTGTAAACAGAGATATAATAGAAAGAAATATTCTAGAATGTGCATTTATCCTGATTATCCATTATAAAAACAATTTCAATAAGAGTGCGGGAATGTATAAAATTGACAATATCTTGTTAAAATTCCTTTTGCCTCTCATTAACTCTTGTTAAGTCTGTGCTAGTTGTTTTGATTTCCGCTACGTTGTATATATTTATGGGCATCTTGCCTTCTTTCTTCATTCCTTGACGAGGTTGTAGCCTTGGAATCGTTTTTCTTTTTCCTTGTGGGTTTGCACCATTCATTCATTTCACGTGTTTAATTGTGAAATTCATCCCATATATATATATATATATGTTTACACACACACAGGGTGGACAGAATAATGGAAACTCGCATTTTCGATGCTATATTTTCTGGTATCATTAATGGCATTATGTACTTTATTAAATTAATACGTAACTGCATATAATATTGAAAACATCTTCTATTTTAATATGTTCATATTGGTTTTTCATGTTCTTGCAAAATGAATAAAAATATGGCGCTTGGAAAACTGTTACTGACTGTAAAAGGGGCATGATAGTTAAAATATTAAAAGTAGCGTGATTGTCCCTGTACCTTGAGGAACAGGCCCATAGTTATGAATACATGGAAAGAAATTAAAGAAAAACTACACCACATAAGCACAGAATTGTTCACATTATTCTCCCCAACTCCAAATTCATTAGAACTTTGGTACTGGTTGGTGTTAAAATAGGCTTCACTACAGTTCCCATAACATAGTTATGACTGG
Source organism: Bathynomus jamesi (assembly GCA_023014485.1). Classification (NCBI taxonomy): domain Eukaryota; kingdom Metazoa; phylum Arthropoda; class Malacostraca; order Isopoda; family Cirolanidae; genus Bathynomus; species Bathynomus jamesi. The sequence continues at coordinate 188,533 of JAJOZX010006217.1, read as the reverse complement.
CACTGGTCTTTGCGGACTGTTGTTAAATTTTGAACAAAAAAGTTTTGATACAACAGTCTTTGATTGATTCTTCACAGCTCATAATTATCATATAAGGTTCTTCTGTCGCATTCTGTCAGTGTTGCTTTACGCTTACTATATTCCTCCTTATGTGATGTTCTTTTTTTAATATTTTTGCATGTATAAATAACATTGACGACTGTTCCTCGAGATACAGGAGCAATTATGTGACATTTATTACTGAAACACCAACCAAACGGGCTCCTACTATCATGCCCCTTTGACAGCCAGTAACATCTTTCCAAGTACTATATTTTTATTTATTTTTAAAGAACATGAAAAACCAATATGAACATATTAAAATAGAAGATGTTCTCAATATGATATGCAGTTACATATTAATTTAATAACGCCATTAATGATATCAGAAAATACAGCACCAAAGATGCGAGTGTTTCCATTATTCTGTCCAACCCCTATATATATATATATATATATATATATTGGTGGACCGGATATCCGCATCATTTTTAACATCCGCATCCGCACTTCTGACTGCTGATGTTATGCGGATATTACCCCCTAATAAAGTATGCAATTTACAATTAAATTAGCTTATAAAGTAGCTTATAAGGCCCAGTCATGCAAATTTCATGTAAAGTATTAATTATTAATGAACAAACAAATATATAAACCTCAAAATATAAATACCTGGTAACACAGAAAATTGAATGAAACTTGTTTCATTGAATTTTCTGTGGCTGAAACTCTTGAGAAAGTTATTTTTATCATAATGAAAACATTAATATTAATTTTAATTCTTATGCATTGCCTGCTATTATATTGATAGATTAACTAAATATCCGCATCAGCATCCGCGGATATTGAAATTAAAGATCCGCATCCGCATCCGCAGTTGTTGAAAAACTGACATCCGGTCCACCACTAATATATATATATATATATATATATATAATTTTATGGGATTTGTCTCCTGCCAATAGATTTATCATTATCATATTGTTGTAAGTCTATTCATCACACCGTGCATAGAATTCCTACTTTGAATTAACTGGTCTCAGAATTTTCATAACTGTTTCGGACATAATGCGAATGTGGCTGATTTATTATGAGAGGTCATTCATCTTCTATTCGATGTCGTAAATTTGATAAAGAAACAATGAAGATGATGAAAAACCTCACACGATATGTTGCACCCTTATAGCCTTCTTTACCTGCAGTCATGCACGAAGATTTTTTGACATAATAATTACTGATTTTTGTCAGTTACTATATTTTTTATTTCACGTAGCCCTCAGCAGTTAGTTAGATTCTCGTATGAGTATCCAAGCTATAAAACCAGCTGTTGCGAAGCCGGTAAGAGAAGTCAGGAAAGCCGATATTTTGGGCCAAGAAGCTCCAGCGGACGGATGTTCTTTGCCACTTATGCCCTTTATAAAGAAATTTTGTTTTATTTTCCTATACATATATACAAACATACAAACATACATGCAAACATGCATACACACTCATACATATATACAAACATACAAACATACATACAAAATATATATATATATATATATATATATATATCGGGTGGCCACAAAAAAACTTTACTTAATTGAAAGTTTAATAACTGCAACAATTCAAAACTTATGCGATTGAGATTTTGCAGACATTAACAGATGCATATAATCTATAATTGCTGGAATTTTCAAATATGTAGGTTCTATAGTTTTGTTACAGTGAACAATTTAAAAGCATATGTCTAAAAATAGCATGCCTGGTGTGCATCTGACAAGTACGTGCGCTAGCGTAGGCTAAACCTAATGTAGCGTAGTATGACACGCGCGCTGGCGTAGGCTAAACCTAATGTGAATTTGCTTTCTTTTATTTTTCCGCTAAAACCCCGCCAGCATGACGTTAAGTAAAAGTGATAAAGCCATCATAGAAGCATGTGTCAAGGAAAAGGTTGGAATGGAAATAGGATTGTCCGAGAATTCCCCGCAAAGAACTGGACTCGTCAAAGTGTTTATAACTTAATAAGAAAGATAAAGGATACTGGATCAACAGCTAGAAAACCGGCAGCGGCAGGCCCAAAAGTGTTTCAACAAAGAAATAAGGCTGCCGTGGAGGAACTGATTCAATCCCAGGAGAATACACCAGGAACTCATCGCTCCCAGAGACAGATTGCGTACGACCTTGGGATTTCTCGCTCCTCTGTACAAGGGATTGTAAAACTTTTGAAATTGAAGGCCTACAAGAGAATTCGAGTTTCTCGGCGTGATCAGAATGTAAGACAGCGTAGAAAGACCCGCTGTAAATCCCTATATGAACGCTACTCAGCTGAGGACGTGCAAAAAGTTGTGTTTACAGACGAAAAGGATTTCACGTTGAAGGTGGCCAAAAACAGGCAAAATGACAGGGTTTATGGTTCAAGGAAAAAGGACATTCCTCCCTTTAGGGTTTATCATGAAACCTCACGATTCAGCAAAAAAGTAATGGTATCGGCGGGAATTTCATGGAAGGGGAAAACACGAATTCATTTTATTGCCACAAACGAAACTAAAGTTAACTCTGAGCGCTACATCAACCTGTTAGATAATGGGTTACTTCCTGATTATCGTCAGCTGTATCCTGATGAGGCCTACATTTTCCGGCAAGATGGGGCACCCGCCCATACAAGCCGAGCGACACAAAATCATCTAGAGCAAGAGACCCCTAATTTCACCAAAAAGGATGAATGGCCGCCTCAGTCTCCCGACTGTAATCCGATTGACTATTCAGTATGGGATTCCCTCATGGTGAAGGTTTACGGCAGCCAGAAAGACAACTTCACCGAAGATGAACTTAAGGAGAAAATCAGTAGAGCATGGGAGGATAGGGCGGGTCGTACTCAGGTGACAACATGAATCTGAAGGAAATCCTACCATCAGGGATGTCTAAATTATGTTTTTACATGGTGAATTCAAATATGAGCTTCTTTTTTGGATAGGATAACTCTAACCTACATCATTTTGTATTTCTAAATTGCCAATTTTACCCTTTTGTACCCCTTTATAATATATTAAAAGATATAAGGTAAATCATTTATATTGACAAGGCCAAATCAACTTTACATATATTTATTAATAGGTGAACTGCATGTATATCACTGGATATATTACAAAGATCATTCTCCTGACATCTTGAACTTTGCCAGGTTGCACAAATCCTGCTTTGACTCAGACTTGGACATCAGCTTCCTGCTGGTCTCGTGAGCCCTGATCCCTCCATCCCTCTTTTCCTGTGAGAAGTACTTAGCAGAAGCCTCAGTCACCATTTTAACAACCCTCTCAATGCTTTGTGTGTGGCAAGGCCAGTTGCGCACCTCCATGGGGTGTTGATGAAGTTTTTCACCTCTGAGGTGCTTAGAGAGCAGGTGAGAGGTGGCTCTGCACACCTTCTGACCAGCTGATCAAGTCACCGATGCTGGAAGCATCACAATTGATGTCAGGTGTCCTTCTGCTCCTAACAGAGGAGTCCCCCAGCTGAGTGTCCGGGTCCCCTCTCCCCTGATGGCCAGGATTCTCTCCACCCCTTCAATCCTCTCCTTCTGATCCTCAGAGCAGAGTAGTATTTGGAGGATGACTTCACTGTGGGCATACCAAGCAGATCTTCTCACAGTTGGCATCACAATATCCAGCACCTCCTTTCTCTGGGACTTGAGGCAGTCCAGCTGAAAGAGGATGTGCCTAGGCCCTTCGATCCAGGAGTGCTTGACCTTCACGTTGAACCAACATGGGTAATACACTCCAATGATGAATTCCACAATGAATTGCAGAATCTTCAGGTTCTTTCCTTTAAGTCCGTGCTTTGACACCCAGAGCCTGAGAAGTCTGTTCGCTGTGGTGAGCCAGCGGCTGTGGTTTACTGGTCCTATCTCTAACAGAGCCAGCCCTGCAGGAAGTACTCCATCCCTGACTGCACAGACAATTTTATAGCCATAGTATTGATCAGTTGAGAGATCTTGAAAGACCTTGTCAGGAAGCTTGATCAGTGGAAGGCCAACAGAGATTCGGGTGAAGTTTGGATTGATATCAAAGTCTGTAGCAGAATCATGGAGCTTTCCTATTGGCCCGGATAATTTTTTGTCTGACAGAGTAGGGCCATCAAGGTCAACAATGAGATGGCGCAGGGGAAGTTCAACAGTGTGCAGGTTGCACACCAACCAGACCAGCTTTCTCCCCAGGTGCAGCTCCAGCTGGTTGGATAACACAGCCCTCACAGCCTCCCCCCTCACAACTGGTAATCTGACACTTGCAAGTCAAAATATCAAAGAACTTGTCTAACTTGACAATGAACCTCTCTTTGGCATCAAGTTTGCCCTTCCCAAGAGAAAACTTCACTGCCTGATTCCAGACCTCCTTGAGCTTGGACATGATGGTCACTTTTTCATTGATAACAGGTGGCTTGAAAAGAGCATTAGCTTTGCTCCTCTGACAAATCAGACCAGGGTAGATGTCACTCACCACTTGTCCACTGGGTAGTTCCTCCTGTCATCTTCACTTTGCTTCCTCAAGTAGATGCCATACCTCAGGATATCCCTCACAGTTGGCAGTTCAGAAACCAACAGCTCCCGGCCAGTGCCAACAAGATTACTCAGATGAGAACTTGATTTCGTCCTTGTTCTGACTTGAGCCATTTTCTTAATGAGTTCACACTGAAATAAAAACAATAATACAACAGTTAAGTATCCACTACAGACAGGTATTAACTCTTTTCAGCGTAAAATTCTTGGTTAAAAAAAGAGCTGAAATGGGCAAGAACAAATTTATCTGCAAATGCTAAACACATTATGCTTTTTTGGTTTCAAAATGTTATAAAATGCTAATTTATCTGTTGTCTGTAATGCAAATAATTTGTTCATGTACTCTAAAAAAACTAAAGAAACACATCCTAAAAATATTTTGCTCAATGTATCACTATAATATGCGTAGAAATAGCTTTTTCTAAAATATAACAGAATAATACTCACATGTGAACAGTAACAAAAAAAATATCAGTAGATAATCACTAAATCTATCCCCTCACTGCAAGCCGAGGTGGTAAAATAGCTTCATAAATCATGAGTCACTTCAAATATTTCGCAAAACGTTTTAGAATGTTCTGAAACGTTACATTCTAGCCTCTGAGAAAGGTGGCTCAGAAAATGGCCTTATGCGCGCCAGAAACCGTCAAAATATTTCATATACCAAACTGTATGATAATTACAATTAAGTGGAATGGCACACCTTTTTATTTGAGTATTTAAATATTATTATTATTATATGATTACATTATATGTGTTTATATGAATTAGTTAGAACAATGCTCTATGAGAGATAACGTGAGCAGCCATGATAGAAAACGTGAGAAGACATATTCTTGGGTAACTACAATAGTAAAATAATCAACAATTTAATAATAATCAACTGCAAAATGATGTAGGTTAGGGTTATCAGAATTAAATATTTTCTTCAGAATTGTGTTCTATACACCAAAATATGTCATTTGAACACCCCTCTCCATTGATTTAAAAAAATGCATAGTATGTCCCGCCCTAATGGGAGGATATCACCTTAGATGAGGTTCGAAAGTGCATCTCCTCGTGGAAGAAGCGATTGAGGGCAGTTTACCAACAGGGAGGTGGTCACATTGACCATTTGTTTAAGTAAATTTTGTTAAGTTCAAATTCATTTTCTTTGGCATGCTATTTTTAGACATATGCTTTTAAATTGTTCACTGTAACAAAACTATAGAACCTACATATTGGAAAATTCCAACAATTATAGATTATAACCATCTGTTAATGTGTGCCAAAGCTCAATCGCATAAGTTTTGAATTGTTGCAGTTATTAAACTTTGAATTAAGTAAAGTTTTTTTGTGGCCACCCGATATATATGTGTGTGTGTGTGTATATATATATATATATATATATGCACTAAAATCACAAATAACACGTGATCTTATTAATAAGCAAACAACCACAGGGAAAGGAAGCACAAAGTCCGAGCGCTTTCGTGATATATTCACATTATCAAGGAGGAACAGAAAATAGACAGAGATTACAAAGTAAATGAGTTAAATAGACAAGCAAAAAATTCACAATCGGCACCTCAAATTAAAGGCCTTAAAGCCCTCTAAAGAGTTTAGTAATTTAGCAGCCTACAGATTATGTTATCAATTGAAAAAATCTTTTGAGGGCTTTAAGGCCTTTAATTTGAGGTGCCGATTGTGAATTTTTTGCTTGTCTATTTAACTCATTTACTTTGTAATCTCTGTCTATTTTCTGTTCCTCCTTGATAATGTGAATATATCACGAAAGCGCTCGGACTTTGTGTTTCCTTTTCCCTGTGGTTGTTTGCTTATATATATATTATATATATATATATATATATATATATATTATATATATACTGTATGTGTATATATATATATATATATTATACTGTATGTATATATATATATATATATATATATACTGTATGTATATATATATATATATATATATTATATATATATATATATATATATATATATATATATATAGTGGACCTAGTTTTAGCCGTTTAAGGTGATAATGATTTAATTGTATGCAATGATTAATTGATGCAATGACTGATAGCTTATTAATGAAAGGCTGGGTTAATAATTTATGATGTCATACAGTATCACCGATTGGAATAAATGGTTATTTGATTAGGTCCACCATACTATTGGAAGTGACCGAAATCGCAGCGAGGTCACCAGCTTGGTTTACACCCAAGCAAATTAATGTTAAGGTTATAAAAGACACCTTATATTGTTTTGTATTTTATTATGAAAATAAAGCCGTTATTTGTTCACTGTGATATAACAAAGAATTGACAGTAATTAATTGGTAGTTTTACGTTATGCTTGTGACATAGACTTAGCTAATAAGATGAAATGTTAATAGCTTATTTGACACATAATAAATGATGTACGTACACGTTCATGGTATGTAAATAGCATGCGACATGGAACATTGAATGGGCCTAGTAAATGATATAAAGAATGCACGTGCGTTTGGTACATTGAATGGAAAACATGACAATGGTTAAGTAGGCTAAATGATTGCATGGATGCACAAGGAATATTTGATGCGGCCTAATAATAATGGATTGAAATGCTTGACCAAATATCATTTATATCTAAGAACATTATGTGATGTTAAATGATTATGTCAAGAGAATATTTAGTCAACACACAAATATATGAATTGAACATAATGACGGATGATACGCGGAATTACGGTATTGAAATAACACTTGAATTGGAGAACAGGCCTACTGTGTTCTTTCACGTGAGTCAGTTGGAACGCTTAATTACACACTTCACTTTGGGAGTATAGCCTACCGTTCGGCGGTAGGCTAATGTAGGCTTCACAAGAGTACTTAGAATAGGAGGTACTTATCTTAGGACGATATAACCTTGTTGAAGGCGGGTTGAAGACGAACCATTTTACGCCGATTCGAGTTGTCGTTGTCCGTTAAGCCTCTTGAGATGATGGATGTAGGCTTCGTGGAGGCCTGAGGTGATGTTACTTCTCGAGGTATAGGCTGGCCTTATGATCTTGCAGGCGTAGGCCTGTGGTGCTGAATATATCTCGAGGAATGTGGAGAAACTTGAAGGCCGACCCGGCAAACCGCAGGCCCGAAGCGATTCCGGTTGGGCCTCGAAGGATTGCTTCTGCAGGCGGTCTGTAGATCTTACTTGATGATAAATTGTAGGCCTTGAAGGCCTTCCGGCCGAAGCCGGAAGGCGGTTGAAGAGATGGTATCGTACAGAGTAGTCTAACGAAATGGAAGCGCTAACGAAGTGAGGAGGAGTGAGAGTGGGTGCTCGCTTTTATACGTAGTTCCTGTGACGTAGGACTTCGTACCAAATCTTAAGACGCTTTGTCCGCGCGTCCTTTAGTTGATAAAGGCTTACATTCGCGCCTTTTGGGAAGAAACAGACTCTCCATTGTTTGACTCTTGCCCACGTGTGTGGAAGCAAAAGATTTCTGTCTATTTGCTGGTCTATTTCTTGTCGATCCGCTACATGTATATATACATTTTCAACTGCAAAGAACACGCAGTATAATTAACGTAAAGAACGACGCTTGTATAGAAGACATTCCGCGCAAGATGAGGAGGGAGAACGAACAAATGAAAAAATGAGGTAACCACCCTGGAATCGAACCCGGGATCTTCCGTTTGCCGGTCAGATATGATAACCATTACACCATGGGCCTCACTCGATCAGAAGTCGTAATTCTCCTACATTCGCGCAGAAATCAATGCCCCGAGGGGGGCACCTCCCGCATGCCGGAATGTCTTCTATACAAGCGTCGTTCTTTACGTTAATATATGTATATATATATATACTGTATATATAAAGTCAAATGAGAGATGGAGACGTACATTACATATTCTTTACCTATAACTAATGCAAAAAAAAACTTGTTTTAACTTTGCTTATTCTGATGCCATCCGCAACAGAGAGGAACCTTTCAGAAGATACCGTCGCCATCCAACGCCTGACTCTCACGATGGTAACTTCTGAAAGCCTCTTTTCTGGTGCGGATAACATTAACACAAGCAAAGTCAAACCAAGGTTGTTTTTGCATTAGCAGCAGGTAAAAAATATGGAATGTACACCTCCATCCTCGAGAGAATCACCTCTGTGATGCGCTCAGTGCACGTGGAGGGACCCCGGCCACGGAGGCAATAATCATTCAATGGGAAGTCAGAGAAGTACTGCCTAAGAGCCTCCCAGTTCGCGGCGCCAGAGTGCCAGAAACGCATTTTTGGAGGATTCAAAGGCCGAACTTGAGCGATAGGACAGGAAACAGATAAGAGATTGTGGTCAGAAGAGCCCAATGGAGAAAAATGTTTGACGGAGTAAGAAGAAGGATGAGTGGAGAGAAATAAGTCGAGAGTGTTGGGCCTATCTCCAAGGCGATCGGGGATACGAGGAGTTTGCTGTAAATCTGCTCCAAGTCATTCAGAATGGAGAAGTTGTAAGCTAGTTCACCAGGGATGTCAGTGAAATGAGAGGAAAGCCAAAGGTGGCGGAGAACATTGAAAGTTCTTAAAATGGAGATTTCAGCAAAAGGAGAGTGGGATAGAATGTATTCCACTTTAGAAGTGTGGAACTCAAAGAGTTTTGGATAGTTAGTAGAATTAGGAGAAAGGTAGACAATACTGATGTATTTAGTTTGAAATTGGGAGGTAATCTGGAACAAGTGGGTGGAGAATTCAAAGGATCCAATTTCGGGAATACGACAGCAAGTTAGGTTGTTACGCACATGGGCCAATACGCAACATCCCCTTTTGGAATGAAACTGAATATAGAGAACGTAGGAGGGTATAGGAAAGGGGTTGCTGTCAGTTGTCTCAGTTTCAGTGAGGAAGAGAAGGTGAGGTTCAGAGGAGGAGAGGTGGTGTTCAACGGATTGGAAATTTGAGGAAAGACCACAAATGTTGCATAAGTTTATGAAAAGTGAATGAGGCAGAGGTCCAGGACATCTAGAATGGTCGGTAGAAGAAACAGGCTTTCCGCCCTGGTCTGCGTTCCCGGTATCGGTAGGTGGGAAGCCAGAAGATGGGACATTTATGGTCCCCTTCCCAGGGGACTCCGAGGCTCATGAAAACGATACCATTTTTGTTTATTTTGAAAGATTTTATAGTGTGTAAGATGCATGTATATGTTGTGAGAAAAAGAAAGAGAAGTGTGTGTTTGAGAGCATGATGAACTGCTCACAGGGGAGATTAGACACGGAAAAGGATCAGTTAAGGAGGAGAGTGAGAGGAGAAACGGGAGTTCCAGCACTTCCTGTCACTTGCCTAACGTCTTCCCGAAGTACTTCCCTGGTCGATTGTGTCTACCAGCTCCTCCATATATATATATATATATATATATATATATATATATATACATATATATATATATATATATATATATATATATATATATATATATATTATATATATATATATATATATATACACACAGAGTATATATGATAATGCTGGTAATATGAGCAAATTTGAAGATCCTGTGGACAGTTCAAGAGATAGAAGCTTTCAAATTGATTATGCGGGAAATTTCGTGCTATTCTGTGAATGGAAAAACAAGATTTATAAAAAATTGATTTTAGGAAAAATTAATTATATTATATGTATTGTATTATATCACCAATATTGAAGACTTATCAAGACGTGAAAGTCTATATATATATATATATATATATATATATATATATATATATATATATATGCCAAAGACTTGTTGATTGTTTTCGTATTTTATGAAATGTTTTCTTGTGAATAACAGCGCATTCAAAATATATGAGTCCAAGTCACGTCTCCATTTAGGTGTCTCTTATAAAATATTATAATTTGCTTCCTTATTTTTTATTAAACTAAGTAATGTTTGAGAATGTGAGAAACATTCTCGATTCTGCAGCAAGTTAGGGATGAAGAAGAAATTTTCACAAGAGAGTAGTCTTTGGTGCAGGGGTGGGGAACCTTTTTTCATTGGAAGGCCGCATTTCATTTAACCAAGACCCTATTAGGCCGCATTTCATTTAACCAAGACCCTATTAGGCCGCATGCTGAGTATTTAACATATACAGTACAACAAAATGTCATATTTTAGTCTACAATCTACATATTTACTAATTTTAAATCAAACTTGATAATACGTGAGGGTTTTTATAATAAATAAAAATTTCAGCAAGTGCATTTATTTTTTTTGGGGGGGGTGGGGGAATAATTGACAATAGAACTAATATTAAGTGAAAAATGATATTAAGTGAAATGATGTTAATATTAAGTGAAAAAGTGATAAACCATTTAATGACTTTTTTGTGACTGCTTATTGCGGGACAGGAGTCGTACATTTGGTTCCAACATCGTTAATCGTAGTTTTAGTTGGTCCTACAGGTGCATATTCGTCATCTGAGATCTCAAGCGCGTTTTGATATGAGTCACATACAAAAACGTTGATTCACAACAGTAGGTTGTGCCGAAACAAGACAACATTCGACGAGCATGTTGGCGCAGACGTGGGTATTCAACGGCATTTTTCCATATTTCAACAGGATCCTTCTTAGTATCAAATAGAGACTTAAGGATATTATCTTCTAATAGCTCAATCAACTCCATCTGTAAATCTTCAGGTGCTTTGGAGATATCAACCAGGTGTGGTTGGAAAGCTAGTTTCAGTGTGAAGTCATGTTTCTCAAAATCTTCAAATCTTTCATCGTATTCTTCAATCAGGGAGTCTAGGACAGCTGTGTATTCTTTCACATCGCATTCCCTTGATGATTTGCTTGTATCTTCTTCATCAATTACCTTTCCCAGTTCAGGGAAGTGTTCAGCTGAAAGTTTCGATCGAGTAAGGATAGTTTTGAAAAAGCGCAGCTTCCTTCGAAAAGCCTGGATTTTTTGCCACATTTCATATATGGATTTAGTTTTACCTTGCAAAGAAATATTCAGGACATTTTGCCTTGACATTACGTCACAAAAAAATGCAGCATTTCTGCAGAAATCCTTTTTTGACAATTTACATGGTTCATTGAGTTCCTCAAAAAATCTTGTGATTTGTTTTCGCAAAGACAAAAGTTTTTCAAAGAATTGCCCTTGTGACAACCAGCGCACTTTAGAATGATACGGAAGATCCACACTGAATGTTTCATCATTAAGCATAAACATATTGCGAAACTGGCGATGTCGTGATGCATTTGCTCTAATGTAGTTCACAATACGTATAACTTTACTTAATGTGTCACTTAAAATAGTAGATTTGGCACAGAGATTCTGTTGATGCAAAATACAGTGAAAGGAAATCAAGCTATCTGGATTTGGCAGTTCTTTTTGTAGTAGCGCAACAAATCCTGCACATTTTCCTTCATGGAAGGTGCACTATCTGTGCATACACTTAATAAATTACGTAAATTCAGTTTCGCTTCAAGGCATTTTTCTTTGAAGAGAGACAAGGCGTCAATTCCACGTGTCTTTCCCGTAAGGGTACCCAAAGCCAGTAACTCCTCGTAGTATTGAAAATCTGCAGTTATAACACGAATAAAAAATGACACTTGCGCTGAGTCAATAATATCAGTGAACTCATCCAAAGCAATCGAATAATAAGTATTTTCGCTTTGGCATATTGTATGAAGCTGTTCAGTCATATTGAGGGCTAATTCATGTTGCCGATCAGTTATGGTCCTTCTTGAAAGAGGTAGTTGTTTGTATTTGTTAACCTTGTCTGAATCTAAAGAGGCTACAACTTCAACAATGCATTCTTTTATGATTTCCACATCGCTATATGGCTTACCTCTTTTTCCAAGTATATATGCTACTTTATAAGTTGCTTCAGTGATTTCAGTCCCTAGGCCTGACATCGTTTTAAATACTTGCTGTTGTTGCTGCTTTTGAAGTTTCATCTTCGTAAGTGCAGACTTTCGGGGTTCTCCTTCCAATATAGCATACTTGTGGTTCTTATGAGTTGCATAATGCTGATATGCATTGTGTTGCTTCACTGTTGCAATTATGGCGTTGTAGAGCAAACACATCATTTTATCTTTCTCAGCAACTATGAAATACTGCAATTCCCATTCTTCATGGAATACTCTGTTCTCTTCCTTTAATTTTCTTTTCACAGTTTTTGACATGATTAGGATACCAGAAGATTTTTAAATAAAAATGGTACACGAATTGATCAAAGATTTACAGTTTTAAAGGAAACAAGCGTGCGTGTCACTATCGGAGAATGGTCAGTAACTGTCATCCAGTCAGCCAGTCGAGTTGGTCGTTGATAGATAAGGGCGTAAGCCGTAAGGCAACGCTGCCAGTTTCAACTGGCAGCGTTGCCATATTTCCTATTGTTCAAGCCATAAAGAAGGCTTGTATGTGTAAAAAGCAGTGAAGCTGAAACCATGATCTAATGAAATAGCCTAAAGCCCTATAAAGGTATCAGTTGCTGTCCATTATCGTACGGTATGAATTCCGAATGTCAAGTAGGCAGAAGGCCGCAACTAGTACCCCAAAAGGCCGCAGGTTCCCCACCCCTGCTGGTGCGTGTGTGCCCGAAATCCAGTAAAAGACTTTCTCTGTTAGAAAGTTATTTTTGGTAAGTCCTTTTTCTAACAGTTTACCTAATAATAATGAGACTAGGATTTTTACGGCTTTCATTTATAAGCTGTGTTGGTATTGTACTCTTGTTTAGTCATTCCTTGTTGAACTCTTTAAATATCGTTTGTCACTTTATACCTACTAGAGTTTATCTCTTCACTAAAACATGTGGTTATCTGAAAGGGTTGAAATTGCAAAGTAAGGCTTACAAAGAAGAGGTAAGTCTCCCAAAGAGGTTGTATATATATATATATATATATATATATATATATATATATATATATATATTATATATATACTGTATTTGTCATTTTTTTTTTTGGAAGAGAATTACACTATACTCTTTAATTACCGAACAAGGACCCTCTTCCTTCACTCAAGGGGAGTGGAGAAAATACAAGTTCTCGCATATACTGTATATTATTAATTTAAAAAAATGTTTTCATCTCTGTATGTTAAAACATTTAATTAAATTAAAATGGCACAAAATTTTAAAATATTTTAAGTTCCTCATGCAAATCTAATATGTATGAGGGTCTTGTTGATTCCATTCCTTGCGAGAAGAAATAAATAAGAGAAATTATTTTTCCCAATTTACTTTCTAAACTACTAAAAATTTATTCCTTGAATTAATTAAGAGAAAGGCTACTTGCATTGATAACACAATGAGTATGCAAAATATTCCATAAAAATTGAAGTATTAGAGTTAGAAATATCGAATTCTTTTTTACACTATATTGATATTATTATTATTATTATAATTATAAATATATACAAATTTTCTTCCATATGAGTTATAGCCTTCTTCTGTTTTGAATTCATAGTCCTATTGAGAAATAATTTCTCAAAATGTTATAGCAGCTAAGCGCTTCGGGATAAAAGAATTGTAGATTCTGCTCGCTCTTCTGTTAACTACTAAATGACTGTCATTTCACTTCGAATGATACAGTTTAATTTCGTTTCTTTTCTGCGAAATTGCCTTTTCCATCCTCTTCAACGCCTTTTGAAAGCATGAAGTGGATAGGGGATATAGATAGGTTCCCTTTTTTCATTATATGAGAATGGCTAGTTTAATTTAATTTTACTATAGACAAAACTAGTATGCCCGCAAAATGGACGAGTGCAAATTGCAGTGGAATGTTGATCGATGTTGCAAAGGGGAGAAGGGGATAGGGGAGTTATGCAACAAGGGTAGGTGGGTCTTAACCTCCCAAGTCGCAAGAAGGAGGAGGGGTTTTGGGGGGAGAGGTAGGATAACCTCCCCCAAAGGGGTAACCTAAGAAGGAAAACCTTAACCAGCCTTAAACTAAGAGTGGAAGAGAAATCTAAGAAGGTAAACATTAACCTAACCTAACCTAATCTAAGAGAGAACAGAGGAAGAGATGCTCTCGCTGGCATGTCGCGAAGCATAATAAACAGCTGACTTAGGAGTGTATACATATATATGGAGAGGTTGCCAGATAGCGAATTTATTAAACTAAAAAGGAGAGGAGCAGTTCTCACTGACGTGTCACGAAGCATAATGAGCCATCTTCAGCTGCCTTGGCATACGTTTGGATTAGAGAGGGTTGCCAGATATTTATTTTAACGGTTGCCAGATAGTGAATTAATTTATTTATTTTAATTATTTATATACTAACGGAGAGATTTTCACACTACCATAGCTCATAACATAATGAATATTAATTGACTTGGTTGCCAGATATATGGAGGGGTTGCCAGATATTTATTTATCTTAATTATTTATATATTAATGTAGAGATATTCTCGCTGGCGTGTCAAGAAGCATAATGAGCCATTTTCAGCCACCCTAGAGGGGGGTTTCCAGATATTTATTTATTTATTTTAATGGTTGCCAGATAGCGAATAATCTATTTATTTGGAAGAGAGGAGATGCTGCGACTCCAGGTATTTATTTTAATGGCTACCAGAGTGCGAATTAATTTATTTATTTTAATTATTTATTAACCTAAGAGTAAGAGTTGTTCTGGCGAGCATATCACGAAGCATAATGAAACATTCTCAGCTGCCCTAGAGAGAGTTGCCAGATAGCGCTATTTATTGTAAAGATTGCCAGCTAGCGAATTAATTATTTTATTTGGCAGAGGAGATGCTCCCACTCCATATATTTATTTTAAAGGCTGCCAGAAATTTATTTATTTATTTTCCCTTGTGCATATATATACATATTATTAATTATTTATTTTCCCTTATATATATTATTTATTTTCCATTTTGTGTATATATATATATATATATATATATATATATATATATATATACATATATATATTAATGGGAGATGTTCACGTTTATAACATAATGAATCAAAATTAGAAGGTACCAGCTGACTTGGTTGCCAGATATTTAATTATTTATTTTATTATTAAGAGAGAATTATTTGACTTATAAGTCATATACATATACTCGTATATTGGCAGAGCCATATTAAGAGAGTAATTTATATATCACTAACTTTAGTTATTTCTATCGTATATAATTGCCGTGCAATCATTTATTGACTGAGAGAGATGTTTCCGCATCACGAAACATAATGAACAACTGACTTGGCTGCCAGATAGCGCTATTTAATTACTTATTTTCCACATTAAGAGAGTAATTTA
This sequence comes from Bathynomus jamesi, assembly GCA_023014485.1. Lineage (NCBI taxonomy): Eukaryota > Metazoa > Arthropoda > Malacostraca > Isopoda > Cirolanidae > Bathynomus > Bathynomus jamesi. The sequence continues at coordinate 172,742 of JAJOZX010006217.1, read as the reverse complement.
TATATCATTAACGGTTTACATATATATTTTTAAAGGCTGCATTAAGAGCGTAATTTATATATCGTATACATATATATTATTAAGGCAGAGATTTACAGTTTATGCCAATATTATTAAGGCAGCATTAAGAGAGAAATTCAATATCCCAAAAATATGTACTGTTATCCGTTATATATATAACAAAAATTCAATATCCCCAAAATATGTACTATCTCTTATATATATTACATAAATTCAATATCCCCAAAATATATACTGTTATATAAATTCAATATCCCCAAAGTGAGCCATATTAGAAATGTCCAGTTATCTCTTATATATAAGAAAAATTCAATATCATTGAACCACATTAGAAATGTTCAGTTATCCCTGAAACAAAAATTCAATATTCCTAACGTTACAGTTATTTCTGTCGTTTATATAACCCGTATAATCATTTATTTCTTCCCAGCAATTTCTATCATTTATATATTCCATATAATTATTTAATTTTATTTCTGTCGTTTATGTACTCCGTACAATCACACGGCTCCAAAGGACTGTATATGTTTATATTATTAATGGTTTATAACAATGGCCAGTTGGTAGCGCCACCAGCGGCAGGAATGACGGCGCGTTTATATGCACGAATAAAACATATCTATGGAAAGGATGCCCGATATTAATTAAAGGAGAGACGTTCCCGTTTATATTAAAGGTAGATCTTCCCCACTGACATCCCTCAATAAAACGCGAATAATCCGTAGAATAGGATTGAAGCAAATATGTAGGGTGACAGAGAATTCTAAGTTATGTGTATATTAAAACAAAAAGCCATTCATTAGACTAATATACAAACCGAAAGAATAAAACTTCAAGACGCTTCGTACATAACTAAATTCATTGAAACACATCTCGTATATAATTTCCATCAAAAGCGATTAACCAGAAGGGATTGCGCGTGTAATCTAGGATTGTAGCAAATATGTAGCAGAATTCTATGTTGTATTAATATCACACTGCCTCAGACATGTATATTATTAGGTATCATTCGATTAATACACAAAAAAAATATCACCCACATGATTCATTCGAAATTATATATTCACGGGTTTCTTTCGTATAATTCATGTGGCTTTAGCAAAAAAAAATATCGCACCTGCTCTTTCATCCTGGTTAAATCTTAAGATACAAATCACCCCCGCTCTTTCAAACCAAATGAAGTGTTAATCTACCTTGATTCAGAACATAATTTCTTGCGTCAATTGAAAAGAATATAATTCCTTCTTTCCATACAAAAGAACACAAAAACATTTCAATAAATTTCAGTTCAGAGTCCATGTAATTCAAAGCACTTCATTTAATTTGATAGCAATTAAATTTCCAAAATGATTTCACTTCAAAGCACTTGAGAGTCTTTGCATCCATGTAATTTATCGATTTCACTGCCAAGCACTTTAATTTCCAAAAGAAATTCATTTAATCTCAATGTCCCTACTTTATAACTTCACATCAACTAAATTTCCAAAAGAATTTCAAAAGAATTTAATTTCAGAGTCCTTGCTTCCATGTAAATTCGCAAAGAATTAGCACATCGTTTTGTTCACATCAATTAAACTTTCAAAAGAATTTCATTTAATTCAAAACACTTCATTTAATAATTTCACAGCGATTAAATTTCCAAAAGAACTTCATTCAAAGCACTTCAGAGTCTTCGCATTCATGTAATTTATCCATTTCACTGCAAAGCACTTCAATTTCGAAAAGCAATTAATTTAATCTCAGTGTCTTTACTTAATAATTTCACATCAACTAAATTTCCAAAAGAATATCACAAACAATTACACTTCAGAGTCCTTGTTCCATATAATTTCCTAAAAGAATTAGCACAACATTCTGTTCAAATCAATTAAATTTCCAAAAAATAATTTCACAGCAATTTAATTTCCCAAAGAATTTCACTTCAAGACACCTCAGGTTCCTTGCTTCAATGTAATTTATCCATTTCACTGCAAAACACTTCAATTCAAAAGCACATCATTTAATTTCAATGTCCTTGCTTAATAATTTCACATCAATTAAATTTCCAAAAGAATTTCACTTCGAAACACTTCGGAGTCCTTGCATTTCACTGCAAACCACTTTAATAAATAATTTCACATCAACTAAATTTCTAAGAGAATTTCATTTAATTTCAACTCCTTGCTTAATTCAAAATCATATAACTTCAAAAGCATTTTAATAAATAATTTCACTTCAATTAAATTCCCAAAAGTAATTCGTTCAAAACACTTCATTTAATAATTTCAACTCATTGCATAATACAAAAGCACATAAAAACATTTGTTTAATAACTTCACTTCAATGTCCTTGCTTAATCCAAAAGCACATAACTTCAAAAGCATTTTAATAAATAATTTCACTTCAATTAAATTTCCAAAAGTAATTCATTCAAAACACTTCATTTAATAATTTCAACTCCTTGCTTAATTCACTTCACTGTAAAACATTTCACACCAGAGTCTTTGCTTCTAGTAATTTCCAAAAGCACTTCAAGTCTTTGCTTAAGAACAACAATTCAAATCGTTGCTTAAGAACAACAATTCAAATCGTTGCTTAAGAACAACAATTCAAGTCGTTGCTTAAGAAATCCAGTCCTTGTTTCAATTATATGAAGTACTTATTTCGCAGCATCCCGAAACTATTTAAATGTTTATTTATTCCAATATGCTTAAAGGAACGAACATCGATTAAAGGAATGAAATCTGAGGCGTACTTTAGCTGCGACAATTCGATACATTAAGACATCACCGTACAAAATAAAAGTATTACAGTTCGAGAAAAAATTAATGCGCTCTGATCAAAACCGACTATAAACCATCCTGTATAAACGACCCCGTGTTATATCCCTTAATTAATATCTGACCCGCACTATCACATCGAATTAACCCTTTCGGGGGATCTCACTGGAACGACGATTCTCTCTGCGGAGATACAGTAGTAAGCAGAATATCACATTTCTAAAAAAGAAGCTTTAAAAACATATGATTCAAATCGTTGTAAAGAAACCCTTTGAACAAAATACTAAAACAACATGATATTTTCCTATCTTTCATAGATATAGTTTTAAGAGAATCAGATGTCGTCTATTTGAGCGAAAACAACTTTTAATAGACACAATGTTTTCCTTATTAAACAACTTGAATCAAAAATTATATTTTCCTATCTTTCACAGAGTTAATAGAGTCAGATGTCCCGAAATCCTTTCGTTTCTCTTAATATCGTTCAATCCCTTTCTCTTAATGTCGTTCAATTTTTTTACGCTTCTCTTAGTATCGTTCATTCCTCAATATCGTTCAATTTTTTCGTTTCTCTTAATAGCGTTCATTTCTCAATATCGTTCAATTTTTTCGTTTCTCTTAATATCGCTCATTCCCCAATATCTTTCAGTTTTTTCGTTTCTCTTAACATCGTTCATTCCCTCTCTCTTAATTGATATCGTTCAAATTTTTTATTTTGCTTACACTAAGTAAATAATGTTTTCTATAGAGAAAAAAATCGAATTTAAGGTTTAACTTAACCATTTTTTTCCTTTACAGTGCAAATCAAATTGATTATACAAAGATGTTGAACCCTGCTTATGCATTATTTTTATTACCCCGCGTCATTTTTTGAGGACGCGTTTTAAGATAAAGTATTAATTTTCTGCATCACGTTTATTTATAATCTATCCAAATACCGAATTCTTCACTCTCCCACGCCCCTTAACATCGTTCAAAACATTATATTTTTTTTTACTCAATCCTTTCTCGTTCGTAATAAATTCCTTCCTCTTAATATCATCCTATATTTTCCTATATAGTTTTAAGAGATGAAGATATAGTCTTTTCATTATTTTAGCTCTGAACTTCGGCGTGTATTGGATCTTTTGGACATTAATAATAAACATACTCTATCAGTAATATTTGTTCCGACCATGAATCAATGCCATCTACGTATTTCACAACGTATATACTGTAGAGCTATTTACACTGCAATTCGTATATAAAACCGCACGCGGAACCATTAAATCGGGGAATGTTCTCCAAGATATTTGTTTTAAACCTGATGTATAAATCTCATTTGAACTCGTTTTGCCCTTTTTAATATATCCAGTCTGTTGTGTGCAAATTAAGTGTATAACTCATTCCGTGATATGTAGGAAAAAAAATCTTATTCGAATAATGTTATGTCTGAATTTTATTTAACGGGGTATCAGACAAACATACTCAACTATAAATATCTCCCACTTTACAGGCACCAATACTACCTCTTTTATATGAGAAATAAACTTTTTGTTCTATGTGTGTATGTGTGTGTGTGTTTGTGTGTGTGTGTGTGTGTGTGTGTGAGACGAATAAGTACCTGATAATTAAAGGTTTCCTGTTTATTAGCAAGAAAATAGATCATTCGCTGATTATAAACAAGGGCGATTTTGACAAAACTGCGCTATTTATTTGCCCCTTACCGGGATTTAATACATGTATTTCTTTAAAACACTTAAATGTCCGTCTTACGTATATAATTGAATGAATACTAACTTGTAGGGGCTTTTTAAAATGATTTGAGTTAGCCGCTCTATTTTTTTACAAGAAATTAGGTGTATTTGTTTTGCTCGTGTCCAGTATATATATATATATATAAACTGCAAACACGCAGGTGGTTACCTCATTTTTTCATTTGTTTCGTTCTCTCGCTCTCATCTTGCGCGGGATATTCTCCTATACAAGCGTCGTTCTTTACGTTAATTATACTGCGTGTTTGCAGTTTAAATGTATATAATGTACGGCATGAGGGAGGTGCCCCCTTGGGGCATTGGTTTCTGCGCGTATGTAGAGGAATTACGGCATTTGATTGAGTGAGGCCCGTGGTGTAATGGTTATCATATCTGACCGGCAATCGGAAGATCCCGGGTTGATTCCAGGGTGGTTACCTCATTTTTTCATTTGTTTCGTTCTCTCGCTCTCATCTTGCGCGGAATATTCTCCTATACAAGCGTCGTTCTTTACGTTACTTATACTGCGTGTTTGCAGTTTAAATGTATATAATGTACGGCATGCGGGAGGTGCCCCCTTCCGATTGCCGGTCAGATATGATAACCACTACACCACAGGCCTCACCCAAACAAATGTCGTAATCCCTCTACATACGCGCAGAAACCAGGATTCCCGGGTGGGTATCCTCATTTTTTCATTTGTTTCGTTCTTTCGCTCTCATCTTGCGCGGGTAATTCTCCTATACAAAGCGTCGTTCTTTACGTTAATTATACTGCGTGTTTGCAGTTATAATGTATATAATGTTACGGCATGCGGGAGGTTCCCCTTTGGGGCATTGGTTTCTGCGCGTATGTAGAGGGATTACGACATTTGTTTGGGTGAGGCCTGTGGTGTAGTGGTTATCATATCTGACCGGCAATCGGAAGATCCCGGGTTCGATTCCCGGGTGGGTACCTCATTTTTTCATTTGTTTCGTTCTTTCGCTCTCATCTTGCGCGGATAATTCTCCTATACAAAGCGTCGTTCTTTACGTTGATATACATACATATGTATGTATGTATGTATGTGTATATATATATATATATATATAACCTAACCTAACCTTAACCCGTGTGTTCTCCGATTGCGTGTGCTAACCGGGGACGAAGCCCCCCAGACCCCCCCATGATAATATATACGCAAATTTTTTATGCACTTAAAGAAAGTCAGACTGCACTTGTCACAATCCGCCATAACTATGAAGTGTGGCTGAGAATGAGAATGACGTAGCCATGACGTTTATGCATGCCGTGCTCTGATTGGCCAAAGTAGGTATATTATCATACGGAACCTATAATTTTTCTACTATTTATAACTTTCTTAATAAGCATTTGCGCAAGACACGGATTGCAGATTCGAACAAAACACAGCAAAATACCCTAAGAAATTATGGTTACGCCTTCAAGGTCTCTGTTGGTGAAACATTCAATAATAACCCTGTTTACTGACATTTCCTTTTAAATCGACGATTGTTGTACGACGCATGTATATATAAATGGTCATCATAATTAAGATAAACACGAATATCATTCACTTGCTTTTATTTGCAGCTCTTTCTGCAGCGATGAGGAGGGGAGTTATTTTGCAGACGTCAGTTCGGAAGAGTGTGGCGATGACAGCGACGTAACGCTAAGGAGCCAAAAACGAAGTGTGAAGAGGCGTAAAAAGTGTTGACGGTGCGTGTGTAAACCTTCTTACCGAAATTATAATCAGTTAAAGAAAAACCCTACTAAAGTTTAATGATGTAGCCAGGTTAACACATTTTTAAATACGTACGTAAGGCTAAATTCACTAATTACATTGGGCAGTTAGATATTTTGCATAAATTCGTTTAAATCCAAGTTGAGAGCTCGTACAGTAACGGTATACTAACCAAAAATCTGGGGTTAAGCCCCGTCACTATAGCTTATTAATTTCGCGTGTGTATTCTAAAAGCATTTCTCCTCTTGTTCAGTTCTTTCCACTCGTGTATGATGTTAACTTTATATGTCGATGATTTGTGTTTAGTACAAATTTTATCCATTAATAATACATGCCTTTTTACTTAAAATAACTGTTCGTTTTTTTTGCCGGGTTTAAGTGAAGAACACACCAGTGTTATTTCACTTTTACGGAATTAATTATTTTAAACTAATCACATTATGCTACGTTATTTATCAATTGCTAGAAAAAGGTTATTTCGTTCTAAAATTTGAGAACAATAAATATTTCCATCTGTCAGAAGCTTGAGCCAACACACCTTAGATTCAATTGGCGAAGAATTGGTGATAATATAATAAAACAACATACGTTAAATTGCGTAAATATCATACCCTCGCAATTATTTAAACGATCCTAAAGTGTATTATTAATAAAACCTATACGCGCCAATATTATCTTTTTCCACGGATTGTCTTTGTGTATTTCAGGGTTCCAACTTGCACATTTGAGTGGGACCAAACGCCTCCGACTCTGCGCACCTCCACACCATGTCATCGCCCAGAATACGCAACAACTTCGTGGGAAGGAATAGCGCTAGCACAGACTCCTCAGATGATTCGCCTGCTAGAAAGATGCTAAGGTAGTTAAATATATACATGATCAACGGGTTGTATGAAACATTTATCTTAAAAACTAACAATTGTTAATAAATGGTTATTTATTTTGGTCGGAATTTTAAAAATGTAGTATAATTACAGCGTTATTTTTTTTACGAAATTCAATAGGCCATCTAATAAATTATACTCTAGTCTATACATATAAAATACATACAACTCTTATTCATAAGCAAAAGATGTAGCCGACACTTGGAAAATACTTTACGCATACAGTCTAATTAACATCATAGTTGTTGTTTGACCAACCTTCTAGGTTAGATTATTCAGATGCAGAGTTGGGGGGAGAAGACTCTGAGCATACATCGGCAGAATGCGCGTGGGGGTCCTGTGACGTCAACCACTCACCCACCTACCTGGTCCACGCCCTCGGCGTCTTCACCATCGTAGGGATCTGAGCTCGAGTGGCTGTATGCGAGATGGAGGCCGCCTTCCCCAGACCTGTGGGCCCATCATATCTGCGATGTTGCATGGTACGCCCCGCCCCCAGCCCGGTCCAGCAGTGCACCCCCCAATGCATAGGTGGTCTGACTCGGGTTATAGCCAGATATCGTCGAATATATTAACAATTGTATTTAATGATGATGACGCTGTATTTACTTAAAAAGAGTACATTTTTTCTTTTGGCTGTTCACTAAAATAATATATATATACATGTATTGATTTCCCCATCGAAATTGTGTTTTTTTTTAAGTACAGAATGGTGTACTTCGTTATAGAATAACTGTTGGTAAAAGTGATGTATCCGATTATGCAATGTGGTGTAAAATATATTGACACGATTAACTTTTATTTGGGGTTAAACTACATTTTAAATGTAAGTGTCCTATTGGAATGTCTTTTCATGGACAAGTACACCCATTTTGAGACAGTGGTACATTGTTGTAAGATCTCAGTTATAGAGGTCAGAATGTAGAGCCTATTGCAAAAAGAAAATTTCTTAACCTGGAATTTTTTTAATGAAAATTTAGTAGGCCTACAGACATGAAAAAGAGGAAATTATAGTATACAGCTTTCCTTTAAGAGTCATTGTTTTCTATATCCCCGCCGTTATTCTTTCGAAGAGGACAAGTAATCTTATAAACAATCTGCTTTCACTTCTTAGTTACAATGCAAGCTTGATATGACCCAGGAATAGTATACAGTACCTTTCGATCATTTCATGAAGGTCAGTCTGGCGTCCCGCGTTAGATGCGTTGTAATAAACGCATTATTTCACTTATTATTTTGAGATGTACCGGTATAAGTATGTTTCATTTGGTTCAAAAATAATTCTTTTCATATACCTCTCTTAGGATTTTAGAGTCGAGTCCATCCTGGATGGGTATATATATATATATATATTACTGGACACGAGAAAAATAAGTGCACCTAATTAATTGTAAAAAATAGAGCGGCTAACTCAAATCGTTTTAAAAAGCCCCTACAAATTAGTATTCATTCAATTATATACGTAAGACGGACATTTAAGTGTTTTAAAGAAATGGCGCGGTTTCGTTAAATCGCCCTTGTTTATAATCAGCGAATGATCTATTTTCTTGCTGATAGAAAAGAAACCTTTAATCATCAGGTACTTATTCGTCTCTCTCTCTCACACACACACACACACACATACATAGAACAAAGTTTATTTCTCATATAAAAGAGGTAGTATTGGGCCTGTAAAGGGGGAGATCTACAGAAGCTCAAGCTAACAAATACCCTAAGATTCACTCTAAGGTTAGCCCGAGAGAAAGAAGAGAGTATGGGGTTAAAAGAAGAGAATAAGGCGTTATGTAAGTAGCAAAACCTATCATTCGTGCGTTAACATTCATTCAGAAAAAGAGCGAGAAAGATTCACTATCATCATCTGCCGGCCACTGACGACCAGTCGGAAAAATAGTCAGAGAATAGGAAAGGGGTGAAAGATGAAAAGTAAACTAAGAACACTTACAAACCATGCAAACACAGTTTTAAGTCAAATACTGTCATACCATGCAAACTACAGACATGCAAGTAAAGAGAGGATAATAAAAGAGAAAAAAAATATGAAGAATATAAAAAAAGTGGATTAGTTTACGCTACGAACTAAATCTAAGTTCGTGTTAGTATAATTTTTTTTTTAATATAATTTTGTTGCGTGGCATATCACACGCTAGCATGTCACACGCTGGCATTACTCGTCAACAGATTCAAACCTGGACCACCACAGAGCTCCTTTGCTAACTGTTTTATTATTTTAAACTCCGTTAATATTTTTAAAAGGCCTATCTAAACATATTAACGATGGTACAGTTCACGACGGACGTGGGAAGATTATTCCATTTATGAATTATTATAAACGTAAAAAGTTTTTAGCGATGTTAGTAAAGAAACGTCTGCCACGTAATTTAAATCCGTTATTACGAGTATTGCTATAATCAAAAATGAACAAATTGTCAAAATTTCAGTTATCGATTTTACTAACGATTTTGAAAACTTCAGTACGCTCCCCCCTAATTTCCTATTTTCGAGTGAATGCAAGTCTAACGCTTTAATCTTATCTTCATAAGACTTGTTGCGTAGTGACAAAATTAGTTTCGTGGCGCGTCGCTGAACTCTTTCTAACCTATCAGTATCCTCACGCAAATACGGACACCAAATCTGAACGGCATATTCTGAATGAGGCCTGACTAGAGACTTGTACAGGGGCGATATAATATTCTTCGATTTAAATTCGAAATAATGCGCTATGAAGCCTAACATCCTATTAGCTTTTGCGCAAGACTCCAGGTAGTGGTTCCTAACTTTTAAATCCTTAGATACGTGTACCCCTAAATCTACTTCCTCGTCAACGATCGCTAACTGTCTATCATCGTTAAATAAAATTCAGACATAACATTATTCAAATAAGAGTTTTTTCCTAGATATTGTGGAATGAGTTATACACTTATTTTGCACACAATAGATTGGATATTTTAAAAAAGGGTAAAACGAGTTCAAATGAGATTTATACATTAGGTGTAAAACAAATATCCTGGAGAACATCCCCCGATTTAATGGTCCCGTGTGCGGTTTTATATAAGAATTGCAGTGTAAATAGCTCTACAGTATATACTATACGTTGTGAAATATGTAAATGGAATTGATTCATGGTCGGAGCAAATATTACTGATGGAGTATGTTTATTATTAATGTTCAAAAGATCCAATACACGCCGAAGAAGTTCAGAGCTAAAATGATGAAAAGACTATAAATATCTCACATCTCTTAAAACTATATAGGAAAATATAGGATGATATTAAGAGGAAGGAATTCGTTACGAACGAGAAAAGATTGAGTAAAAAAAATTGTTTTGAACGATGTTAAGGGGCGTGCGAGAGTGAAGAATTTGGTATTTGGATAGAATATAAATAAACGTGATGCAGAAAATTAATATTTTATCTTAAAACGCGTTCTCAAAAAATTACGCGGGGTAATAAAATTATTGCATAAGCAGGGTTCAACATCTTTGTATAATCAATTTTATTTGCACTGTAAAGGAGAAAAATGGTTAAGTTAAACTTTAAATTCGATTTTTTTTCCTCTATAGAAACACTATTTACTTAGGGTAAACAAAATTAAAAATTTGAACGATGTTAAGAGAGAGGGAATGAACGATGTTAAGAGAAACGAAAAAATTGAACGATATTGAGGAATGAACGATATTAAGAGAAACGAAAAAAATTGAACGATATTCAGGAATGAACGATATTAAGAGAAACGAAAAAAAATTGAACGATATTAAGAGAAAGGGATTGAACGACATTAAGAGAAACGAAAGGATTTAGGGACATCTGACGATATTAAATCTATGAAAGATAGGCAAATATCATGTTTGATTCAAGTTGCTTAATTAAGAAGGAAAACATTATGTCTATTAAAAGTTGTTTTCGCTCAAATAGACGACATCTAATTCTCTTAAAACTATATCTATGAAAGATAGGAAAATATCATGTTGTTTTAGTATTTTGTTCAAAGGGTTTCTTTACAACCATTTGAATCATATGTCTTTAAACCTTCTTTATTAGAAATGTGATATTCTGCTTACTACTGTATCGCCGCAGAGAGAATTGTCGTTCCAGTGAGATTCCCCGAAAGGGTTACTTCGATGTGATAGTGCGGGTCAGATATTAATTAAGGGATATAATACGGGGTCGTTTATACAGGATGGTTTATAGTAGGTTGTGATCAGAGCGCATTAATTTTTTCTCGAACTGTAATACTTTTATTTTGCACGGCGATGTCTTAATGTATCGAATTGTCGCAGCTAAAGTATGTCTCAGATTTCATTCCTTTAATCGATGTTCGTTCGTTTAAACATACTGGAATAAATAAACATTCAAATAGTTTCGGGATGCTTGGAAATAAGTACTTCATATAATTGAAGCAAAGACTGGATTTCTTAAGCAACGACTTGAATTGTTGTTCTTAAGCAAAGACTTGAAGTGCTTTTGGAAATTACTAGAAGCAAAGACTCTGATGTGAAATGTTTTACAGTGAAGTGAATTAAGCAAGGAGTTGAAATTATTAAATTAAGTGTTTTGAATGAATTACTTTTGGAAATTTAATTGAAGTGAAATTATTTACTAAAATGCTTTTGAAGTTGTGTGCTTTTGGATTAAGCAAGGACATTGAAGTGAAGTTATTAAACAAATGTTTTTATGTGCTTTTGAATTAAGCAATGAGTTGAAATTATTAAATGAAATGTTTTGAATGAATTACTGTACTTTTGGGAATTTAATTGAAGTGAAATTATTTATTGAAATGCTTTTGAAGTTATGTGCTTTTGGATTAAGGAAGGACATTGAAGTTATTAAACAAATGTTTTTATATGCTTTTTGAATTAAGCAACGAGTTGAAAATAAATGAATTTCTTTTGGAAATTTAGTTGATGTGAAATTATTTATTAAAGTGTTTTGCAGTGAAATGGATAAAGAACATGGAAGCAAGGATTCTGAAGTGTTTAGAAATGAAGTTATTTTGGAAATTTAATTGATGTGAAATTATTAAGCAAGGACATTGAAATTAAATGATGTGCTTTTGAATTGAAGTGTTTTGCAGTGAAATGGATAAATTACATGGATGCAAAGAATCTGAAGTGTTTTCAAGTGAAGTTCTTTAGGAAATTTAATTGGTGTGAACAGAATGATGTGCTAATTCTTTAGGAAATTTCATGGAAGCAAGGACTCTGAAGTGAAATTCTTTTTGAAATTCTTTTGGAAATTTAGTTGATGTGAAATTATTAAGTAAAGACATTGAGATTAAATCTACAGATCTACAGAAGCTAAGGCTAACAAAGACCCTAAGTTCCACTCTAAGGTTAGCCCGAGAGAAAGGAAAGAGGAGGGGATTAAAAGAGAAGAATAAAGGTTTCATTAAGTAGCAAAACCTATCATTTGTGGGTTAAAATTAATTCAGAAAAAGAGAAAGAAAGACTCCCCATCATCATCCGCCGGCCTCTGCCGACAAGTCGGAAAAATAGTCGAAGAGAATAGGAAACAGGTGAAAGATGAAAAGAAGTAAAATAAGAACGCTTACAAACCATGCAAACACAGTCTTAACTCACTGTCATACCAAGAAAACTAAAGACATGCAAGTAAAGAGAGTTACAGACAGGCAAGTAAGGAGAGGATAAGAAAAAAGAAAAAAGGTAGGTAAAGTATAACAAAGTGTGTTAGTTTACGCTACGAGCTACATCTAAGTTCGTGTTTGCCTCATTTTTTTTTAAATAATTTTATTGCTGGCATCACACGCTGGCATGTCAGAAGCTGGCATTAATCGTCAACAGACTCTTCCTCGACCACCACCCCCAGACCTCTTGTTGCTAATTGCTTTTTTTATTTTAAACAACGTTAATATTTTTAAAATGCCTATCTAAACGGTTCTTTAATATATTAACGCTGGTAGAGTTGACGATGGGCGCGGGAAGATTATTCCATTTATCAATTACTTTAAACGTAAAAACGTTTTAGCGATATTAATAATGAAATGTCTGCCACGCAACTTAAATCCGTTATTACGAGTATTGCTATTATCGAAAGTGAAGAGTTTATCAAAATTTACGTTATCGATTTTATTAACGATTTTGAAATTTTCAATAAGCTCCCCCCTTAATCTCCTAGTTTCGAGTGAATGCAAGTCTAACTCTTTAACCCTGTCTTCGTAAGACTTGATGCGCAATGACGGAATTAGATTCGTGGCGCGACGCTGAACCCTTTCTAACCTATCAATATCCTCACGCAAATACGGGCACCAACATTGAACGGCATATTCTAAATGAGGCCTGACTAGGAACTTGTACAGGGGCAATATAATATTCTTCGATTTAAATTCGAAATTACGCGCTATGAAGCCTAATATCCTATTAGCTTTTGCGCAAGACTCCAGGCAGTGGTTCCTAACTTTTAAATCCTTAGATCCGTGAACACTTAAATCTACTTCCTCGTCAACGCTCGCTAACTCTCTATCATCCACCGTGTACGTGTAATTATTGTTACGTGAATATATATGCAAAACTTTACATTTGTCTATGTTAAATTGCATCTGCCACTTATCTGTTCACTCCATAATCCTATTTACAACGTCTTGGAGCCTATTTCTATCGTCCTCGTTAAAACCTTACGCCTATTTTAGTATCGTCCGCGAATTTTGACACGTTACGAGTCAATCCTACATCTATGTCGTTTATGTAAATTACGAATAGCAATGGGCCTAACACTGAACCCTGTGGGACACCGCTACGTACATCCAACCACCCCGAATCACTACCATTAATAACGACCCTCTGTCTCCTAGCACGAAGCCATTCCTCTAACCAGTTAGCTACCTGACCGCGTATACCGTGCGCTTTGACCTTCGAAATTAATCTTCTATGCGGAACTGTATCGAACGCTTTTTTAAAATCTAAATAAATAACGTCAGCTGCTCTATGCCTATCGTAATCGCGCACTATTTCGTTATAAAATTCTAACAAATTAGTTGAACAAGATCTATAGCGTTGAAACCCATGCTGACTAATATTAATCAAATCGCGACTTTCTAAGTGATCGATGATACGATCCCTAACTATGGATTCCAAAAGTTTACTGACAATTGACGTTAAGCTAATGGGCCTATAATGCTAGCTACTGTGCAATCGCCTTTTTTAAAAATGGGCGTGACGTTAGCTAATTTGAAGCCTTCAGAAATAATCCCCATTTCCAGTGACTGATTAAAAATCTTTGTTAAGGGGCGTACGATAACGTCTTTCAAATCTTTCAGATGTCTAAGATACAACTCGTCAGGACGTGGATCCTTGCTAACTTTTAGCCTATCGATATAATGCGCAATCTCACCCTCGTAAATAGTTATTTCATCCGAAGTAGTCTCGCTGCTAAATGGAACGATATCGTCCACATCGGGGACATTATTGACGTCTTCTACGGTAAAAACTATTGTCAAAAAGTTATTAAAAATACCCATCATCGCCTGAGCGTCGGAAGCCAAAGCGCCATTAACGTCCACGAGAGGGCCTATATTCTTTTATCGGCTTACGATTATTCACTTAATCGAAAAACTTTTTTGGGTTATGTTTACTATCCGCAGCTTTAAGTATCTCTAAATTACGCTTAGCATTCCTAACTGATCTTTTAACCTGATGTCGAAGCTCGATATATCTATTAACGTTAGCTACCGTGCCATTGCGCTTAAGTCTATACGCTCTGCTACGCTCGTTTATGAACTCGCCTTTTTGCCTACTCCACCACTTGGGCCTACCATGATTTCTAGCGCGCTTGGGCCTACAAGGAATAAACTCCCTTTCGATATTCAAGAAACTATCTTTAAACGCCTCCCAATGCAAATTTGCGTCATTATCCATAAATAAGTTATCCCAGTCCACTACTCTCATCCTGTCAGCAAAACAATCAAAATTGGCCCAACGAAAATCAAGGACTTCTATTACGTTAATATCCTTAGTATTTTCTATTAATAGCTTAAACCTAATAATTTGATAATCACTACATCCTAAACTCTCGCCTACTTCTAAACCTTCCACTATATCTTCTCCGTTCGTCATCACCACTTCTAAAATATTGTTACCGCGCGTTGGTTCGGTAACCATCTGTTGTAAAAAGTTATCTTCCATGAACTCAATCAATTTCAAACCCGCCTCGTTACCAGTAAAAGTCTCGTAATTAACATTAGGGCAGTTAAAGTCTCCGACAATTATACTATTGCGATTGTCAATAAAGTTATCAAGAAGTGAGTAAAATCTAGTATCGATATCGAGGGTTTGAACGGGAGGTCTATAAACAACAACAAAATTAAAACTAATACTACGCGCCCTAACTTCAACGCATATCGCATTAATTGTTGCCAGAAAATCTACCTTAACCTCGATAGCCCTAAGGGAATTACGAATGTACAACAAAACGCCGCCACCAATCCTATGTAACCTATCATTATTAAAGAGTTTAAAACTCGGTATATCAAGTTCCCCCAACAAGTCCCGAGTCATGATATTTAACCACGTTTCAGTGATAAAAACTATATCGTAGTTGCCGGAATAAATTATCGCCTTAAATTCGTTCAATTTATATCTAATACGTGCGTTACAATAAAAGACGTTTAAGTTATTTTTTACCACGGGTCGGCGTTTTAAACTATTTTTCACGTCGGGCCCGCGTTTCCCGGACCCACAACGTTTAAAGGCGGCTTCGTCCTATACAGCTTTCGAACGTTTTCGTCAATTAACCTACCTAGCCTAGCTTTACCTATTTCATTAAAATGCACCCCCATCTTTTATAAAAAGGCCAGGATCACTGAATTCTGACCGCAGCTTTACGAAGGGTACATTTTCCTCAGCACAAATCTCTTCTAATTTAGTATTAAAAAAAAAAATGGTTTTTGATGTAATCGTATGACCCAAACCGTGCCTAGGGTTAATACCTAAACCTAAAGACCTATCTGACGTCGCCTTCAGGCACCTAATTAACCCCCTATATCTCTCCAAAAGGTCAGGCACACTCGTATCAGGCCTATACGAGTCGTTGCCCCCTACCATCGTCACCACCAACGAGTGACGGGAGGCAACATCAATCCTATCCACTTCGTCTCTAATTCTGTCAACCCTGGCCCCTGAGAGACAGACCCTCCTCTTCTTGGTTGGATGCCGTTCAACGAACTCTTTATGCATATGGCGCACTAAAGAGACCCCAATTAAAATAGTTTCCCCCTCGTTCACGTCCCTATCCAAATGGGCGAAAGGGTTCGAAACCTCGATACGGGTTGGATTCCTATCACCTAACGTACGTGGCCTAGCTCCACCCTTAACTTCTCTAAATCCTTCCCCATCTACTAATCTCGAACCAACCATAACCCCTTCCTCAATTCTATCCAACCTTTCCGATAAGCTACCTAAACTAGAAACTAGGTTACGCACCTCACCCTTCAAATTACTAACGTCTTCAACGTTAGTATTGGTTCGGATTTCGTCAACTATAGCCCTATCCCTGCCCTTATCAAGCGTTGCAAATCTTTCCGTTACCTCACGTACACTACGATTTATGTCAACTATTTCATCCCTTAAATCGCAAAAGAAACAAACCGATATCTCGGTAATCGCCATAGGACCGCCGTTATAATCCTTAAAATCTGTATACCACCGATTTACCCCCACATCTAACACACGATGCTTTCTGCGACGGCATCGCGCAAGTTAAATTAGTTTATAACCGTCACAAGTTTAAGTTAAATTAAGCCGGCACGCTATGAAAACTTCTAAATCGCTAAAAACCACTAATATTCAATTACTTAACTATAACAATGTGAATATAAAGGCAAGTATATAAAATTCAGAACTTTCGAAAAGTAAAGTTATTGGCAATATCCAAAAGTAGAAGCAATATCAGAGAGCTCAGGAAATGCGTCCGCTCAGTGCGGAGTCTGGCTGACGATGAATTGCTTTTGGAAATTGAAGTGCTTTGCAGTGAAATGGATAAATTACATGAATGCAAAGACTCTGAAGTGCTTTGAATTGAAGTTCTTTTTGGAAATTTAATTGCTGTGAAATTATTAAATGAAGTGTTTTGAATTAAATTAAATTGTTTTGAAGTTTAATTGATGTGAACAGAATGATGTGCTAATTCTTTTAGGAAATTATATGGAAGCAAGGACTCTGAAGTGAAATTCTTTTTGAATCCTTTTGGAAATTTTGTTGATGTAAAATTAGTAAATAGGGACATTGAGATTAAATGAATTGCTTTGGGAAATTAAGGTGTTTTGCAGTGAAATGGATAAATTACATGGATGCAAAATCTCTGAAGTGCTTTGAAGTGAAGTTCTTTTGGAAATTTAATTGCCGTGAAAATAAATGAAGTGCTTTGAATTAATGGACATTGAAGTGAAATTTTTTGAAATGTTTTTATGTTCTTTTGGATGGAAAAAAGGAATTATATTCTTTTGAATTGAGGCAAGAAATTATGTTCTGAATCCATTTGGTTTGGAAGAGAGAGGGTGATTTGTATATTAAGATTTAATCAGGATGAAAGTTCAGGGGCGATATTTGTTTTTTGTTAAAGCCACATGAATTATACGAAGGAAACACGTAAATATATAATTTCGAATGAATCATGTGGGTGATATTATTTTTTGTGTATTAATCGAATGATACCTTTTTTCTAAAGCCATTCATTAATATACATGTCTGAGGCAGTGTGACATTAATATATCATAGAATTCCGCTACATATTTCAATCCTGGATTATTCGCGCAATCCCTTCTGGTTAATCGTTTTTGATGGAAATTCTGTACGAGATGTGTTTTAATGAACTTAGTTATGTACCAAGCGCCTTGAAGTTTTATTCTTTCGGTTTGTATATTAACCTAGTGAATGGCTTTTTGTTTTAATATACACATAACTTAGAATTCTCTGCCACTCTACATATTTGCTTCACTCCTATTCTGCGGATTATTTGCGTTTTATTGAGGGGTGTCAGTGGGGGAACATCTGCCTTTAATATAAACGGGAACGTCTCTCCCTTAATTAATATCGGGCATCCTCTTCATATATATGTTTTATTCGTGTATATAAACGTGCAGTCATTCCTGCCACTGGTGGCGCTACCAACTGGCAATTGTTATAAACCATTAATGATATATATGTATACAGTCATTTGGAGCCGTGTGATTGTACGGAGTATATAAACGACAGAAATTAAATTAAATGATTGTACGGAACATATAAACGACAGAAATTAAATTAAATGATTGTACGGAACATATAAACGATAGAAATTGATGGGAAGAAATAAATGATTGTACGGGGTATACTGTATAAACGACAGAAATAACTGAGGTTAAGATTAATGAATTTTTGTTATAAGGGATAACTGAACATTTCTAATGTGGTTCAGTGATATTGAATTTTTGGTGTGTGTATATATATATATATATATATATATATATATATATATATATATGTATAAGAGATAACAGTAAATATTTTGGGGATATTGAATTTCTCTCTTAATGCTGCCTTATTAACATTGTCGTGGACTGTACATCTCTGCCTTAATAATATAAATGTATAAGATATATAAATTACTCTCTTAATGGGGTCAGCTGTTCATTATGCTTCGTGATGCGGGAACATCTCTCTCAGTCAATAAATGATTGCACGGCAAATATATACGATAGAAATACCTATGAGGTTAGGGATAAATAAATTACTCTCTTAATATGGCTCTGCCAATATATATGTATACGACTTCTAAGTCAAATGATTCTCGCTTAATAATAAAATAATTAATTAAATATCTGGCAACTACTCAGCTGGTACCTTCTAAGTTTGATTCATTATGTTATAAACCGTGAACATCTGTCCATTAATATATATATATATATGTATATATACAAGGGAAAATAAATAATTAATAATATACATATATACACAAGGGAAAATAAATATATGAGTAAATATCTGGCTACCTTTAAAATAAATATCTGGATATCTGGAGTGGGAGCATCTCCTGTCTGCCAGATAAAATAATTAATTCGCTAGCTGGCAACCATTAAAATAAATAGCGCTATCTGGAAACCCTCTCTCGGGCAGCTGAGAATGTTTAATTACGCTTCGTGACACGCCCACAAGAACATCTCTTACTCTTAGGTAATAAATAATTAAAATAAGTTAATTAATTCACTATCTGACAACCATTAAAATAAATATCTGGAGTGGGAGCATCTCCTCTCTGCCAAATAAATAAATTATTCGCTATCTGGCAACCATTAAAATAAATAAATAAATTTCTGGCAACTCCCTCTAGGGCAGCTGAGAATGGCTCATTATGCCTCATGACACGCCAGAGAGAACATCTCTCCATCAATATATAAATAATTAAAATAAATAAATATCTGGCAACCTCTCCATATATCTAGCAACCAAGTCAATTAAAATTCATTATGATATGAGCCGTGGTAGTGTGAGCATCTCTCCATTAATATATAAATAATTAAAATAAGTAGATTAATTCACTCTCTGTCAACCGTTAAAATAAATATCTTGCAACCCCCTCTAAGCCAAAATATTGCCAAACCAGCTGAGGATGGCTGATTATACTTCGTGACACGCCAGCGAAAACAGCTCCTCTCTCTCTCTTAGGTTAATAAATTCACTATCTGGCAACCTCTCCATAGATATGCATACACTCCTTCTAAGTCAGGTGTTCATTATGCTTCGCGACATGCCAGAGAGAACATCTCTTCCTCTCTCCTCTCTTAGGTTAGGTTAGGTTAAGGTTTACCTTAGGTTTCGCTTCCTCTCTTAGTTTAAGGTTGGTTAAGGTTTACCTTCTTAGGTTACCCCATTGGCCTTTGGGGCGAGGTCTTCCTCCCTCTCCCCCAGAAGCCCCTACCCCTTCATGCAACTTCGGAGGTTAACTCCACCTCCTCTTTGTTGCATACCCCTTACCCCTTTGCAATATTGATCAACATTGCACTGCAAATTGCACACGTCCATTTTGCAGGCATACTACTAAAATTAAATAAAAATCTGTGTACAAAAGATTTTCGTGCACCTTTTCGGATTAATGTTGTTTTTGCATGTTAAAGTAATTCTAAAATTCAGGGAAAGGAATGTGTCTGTACTTAAGTTGATTTGTTTCTGGAAACATTTGTTCTGAATTTAAACAGAGGGCATTACATGTTAAACGACTGCAGAACAAAAGCTGATTTGGATTATCTTTCTCAAATGATGTCGAGAATTAACTTATTCGACTTTTGTCTAAGAAATGGTAAATGTAGGATAAGTACAGTTAGGCTAAGTTGAGTTAGGTTTTGCTATGCTAAGTTAGGTTACAATGGGAAAATTTGATTCCGGTGAGAGAACACGTGTTGCATTTCGCTCTGTATTAATATATATTTTTCATAATAACATAAACTGCTGTGAAAAGTGTTTTTCCTGAATTCTACGACCAAATACCTCTAGACTAGTGATGGCGAACCTATGGCAGGGCACGCGTGCCCATTGCACCGGTCTGCATGAAAATCGATTTCTTTATTTTGAGTTGTGATTCTGAAGCAGTTCGCTGCGCTGAATTAAAAAATGCTACCATTTTTTTCTATCACCCACAGTTTTAAAGTTATTAGCAAAACAATTTTGGGGCGTTTTGTAATTTTTTACCTTTTTTATCTTTAATTAATTTCGTTTTTTCATATTTTTCAGATAGATAATTCTAACATTACGTCCTTAAAATTTTAATAATGGCTTCTAGAGGATGTACCCATAGTCCAGACATATTTTGTTATATTTGTGGTCGGTATGTTGTTGTAAAACAAAGGACAAATGTAATGACCTTCATTAAGAGCGCTTATCATGCTTATTTGGGAATTAAATTAGATCAAGACAAAAGTTGGGCTTCACACAAGGTTTGTCTTACGTGTGTTGCGGCACTAAGGAATTGGAGCAAAGGTAAAAAGAAAAGCTTGCCATTTAGGATCCCTATGGTATGGCTGGCGCGAGCCTAGAAACCATACCGACGACTGCTACTTCTGTTCTTGCAATGTTAAAGGTTATAATGCAAAGAATAAAGAGAGCCTTCAATACCCAAGTCTTCCATCTGCAATAAGGCCGGTACCCCATGGTCCAGAAGTTCCTATTCCCCACCCACCCGAGAGTCTGGATCAATACAATTCAGATTCTGATTCAGCTCCAAATCCAGACAATGATGATGTTTATGAACAGCCAACAGCTGACCGAAATCCTCCTAAACCATTAACCCAAGCCGAACTAAATGACTTAGTCAGGGATTTGAATCTGCCTAAGGACTCTGCAGAACTACTTTTGGGGTCTAGATTGCAGGAGAACAATTTATTGGCATCCGACACATACTTCGCTTGGTACAGAAATCGTGAGAAAGACTTCGTGCCTTTTTTCGAAGAAGATGGTCCCTTGGTATTTTGCAAGGACATCACAGGATTAGTGTGCAAGCTAGGCATCGAATACCAAAACAGTGACTGGAGGTTGTTTATAGATTCCTCTAAAACCAGTCTAAAAGGAGTGTTACTGCACAACGGTAACAAATATGCATCAATCACAGTGGCCCATTCTACTCATTTAAAAGAGACCTATGATAACATGAAACTGCTTCTGGAAAAAATTGAGTATCAAAATCACAGATGGATATTGTGTGGGGATCTCAAAGTCCTTTGCATGTTACTTGGGCAGCAATCAGGATACACTAAGATGCCATGTTTCATCTGCGAATGGAATAGTCGAGCACGTGACCAGCACTGGAAGAGGAAAACTTGGCCTCCTAGAGAGAATCTTACCCCAGGATCAAAGAACATTTTACATGAACATCTAGTTGAACCAAATTAAATCCTCCTACCACCCTTGACATTAAGTTAGGCTTGATGAAGCAGTATGTCAAAGCATTGAATAGAGAAGGTGAGTGTTTCAAGTACATTTGTTCAAAATATCCAAAGATTAGCTACGAGAAAATAAAGGAAGGTGTTTTTATAGGTCCTCAGATTAGAAAGTTATTGACAGACGATCATTTCCTGAACACAATAACCAATAAAGAAAAAGAAGCATGGCTTGGTTTCAAAGATGTTATTGAAAACTTCTTGGGAAACTACAAAAGCCAAAATTATGAAAGACTGGTGGAAAATATGTTTAAAAAGTTTTGCGCCTTAGGCTGCAACATGAGCCTGAAAGTTCACTTCTTATTTTCGCATCTTGACCATTTTCCCGAAAATCTCGGAGATGTCAGTGAGGAGCAAGGGGAACGATTTCACCAGGACATCAAAGCCATGGAAAGAAGATATCAAAGAATATGGCATACAAATATGATGGCGGATTACTGCTGGTGTCTGCGACGAGATCAGCCTAACGCACAGCATAAGAAAACATCAAAGAAGCACGTTTAGTCTCAATAGTCAGATCTACCTTCGTAGTCTTAAGTCTTTGGAATAAGCCCTGAAATGTTTGCAAGTAAAGAAGGTAAATATATTTTGTTTCTTTCAGTTATTTTTTTATTCTTTCATAAATAAGCAATATGCTTGTCCAAGAGCTAGGAGCTATTTAATTCTGCTTTAATTAGGTTTTACTCTATCACCTAAAGATTTCGTGCTACAAGGGGTGTTGTAATACCTCATCTGTCCCCAAATGTTAACCACCCATTGATGGGAGGGGAGTGAGTATTTTGCTAGGAACAGGAGTGGTTGTTATACATATTTACCCTACATTATTATGTAAGCGTTACTGTAGTCTATAACAACAAAATTTATGGTTTAGCATGTGCAATCCAATGTTGGTCTCCATAAGATGGTTCACATTTGGGGATAAATGGGAGATTTATGACACACCCTGCAGTAAGAAAACGATACGTGATAGCCAAAAACTAACTATATTTTTGAGATCAGCGCACTCAAATTATATAGAATCACTAACTAGTTTGTAAAAATCGATCGACAAGTTTTCAACTGTGTACTGGTGTTGGGCACACGATCAAATTTGCTTTGCACGTCTAAGCAAAATGTAATAACGTATCAATAATGAACATAAAATAATAGACTTACTATTTATAATTTGGTGTAATATATTAAAAGTTTGGTGGGCACGCGAATTTTTTTTTATGGTTTACATGTTTTTTTTTGGCACGCGACTGTAAAAAGGTTCGCCTCCCCTGCTCTAGACTATTTTTTCGAAGTCTTGCATAAAAAAAATATTTTTACTTGAATTATTTTAACACATTTGAAATTATATAATTTTCTGGTGACATTCGGCACTCATTGCCCTACAAAGCCGAAGACCAACGTGCCACAACCCTAAACGCACGAACGAACAAACGCAATACTATATTTTATTTATTTATTTGCAAATATATAGTTTTCATAGATGAGCATAATTTCATTATTAAATATACATGCTGTACACAGTTGTATACTGCCGTGCAAGCTTTACAGGCCAAAATCTGCTAATTAGATATAAATAACTATCATATAATCATATAATATATATGACGCGTTCGGTGGAGAAGGGGCGAACGCAACATTTTCGAATTATGCCACAAAATGCAGTTAAAGTTTGTAAACTTTAAACCTTTGTATTTTTCCGGTTTATTGAAATGTTGTATGAATTTGAACACATATTTGAGTAAAATATTGTTGTGTAATATGTCGATATAATAAAACGCCAAAGAAATTTTACAATATATTTATTGATAGCTTCTGATGTTAACTGGTGTAATCCATTATTTGGTCCTCTTCGTCGAATGTTGTATTACCTGCTTCAACTGTTTCGGTTTCTTCCAGTTCCTTTAACAATCTTTATAATAGTTCTGCAGTTGCAGGCATTAGGTCTGATAATTCTTTGGTTGCAGTGTCTGCTGGGTAGATTGAATAAACTGACACTGTAGGATTTTTTCCCTTCTGCAGTCTGACGGGATGGCTATTATCTGGGGTTGTGCGGTATGCAGTAGATATTACGTAGCATTCTTTGTGTTGAAAGTCAAAATATTAACTTTCTTGCATCTGTAAATTTAGTAGTTGTTGATTTCCCTAATGACAATGCACGTTTTTAGGACGTCAAATCGAGAAAATCAGCCTGTTTCATTTCTTACAACTAGGAAGCGCTGCGAAACGGCTGTAGTATGGCCGTAACATAATCTTTTTTGGTGTAAATAATATTGCTGTAATTATTTTTTATATTTTGTTCAATTTGGCCAAATTGAGCATCACAGGGCATTGTCGAGTGACCAGAAAGTAGATAGATGTGTTCAATGTGAAGCAATGATGCGGAGTGAATTTCTCTGAGATACATTAAAACCTAAATTTTACCGTGAAAGGGTGCAGACTAACATCTAATTTTTTGCATAGGTAAAGCAAAGGTTTTAAAGGATAATTATACGACAAAAAACTCATTTTTCGAATTTTGTGGCGTTCGCCCCTTCTCCACCGAACGCGTCATATGATTACAAGATTTGTATAATTTTTTATAATAAGCTTAAAAGACTAAAGGCAACTTACAGACAAAGATATATATACTTATATTAGAAGCTACATACAACGAAAAATGAAACCAGTATAAAGCTGTAAGAAACTTACAGACTCATAATAATAGCAGTAATAAAGAAAGTAGTGCCTTCAGTAACTTTGAAATGTTTTAAGTTTTAATCGTTTTATAGAAGACTAGCAGAGAATCCGCCCTTCGTGTGGGTAGCAAAAATATCTGTGCCAAGGGGCTGAATATTTTTGGTAGTTCCTGCGGAAGGCTGTTATTATCATTCGGGTAATAAATAGTGATTGTACAGTCAAAAATAATATATTATATTTTTTTTATCTTTTTTGAACGAAAATTAAAATTACATTTTTTTTACTGTACATTAAAAAATAATATACCAGATTGCCCAGAAAAAGGTAAGCTATTGCTTTTATCAACTATTATATTTACTATTATAAAGATTTGCTTGCTTTTATAACGATTTAAATAAATAATTAGCTTTTATATGTAGCACTTCTATATGTCTTTATAATATTTGTTTTTAATATACTCTATTTATCTTTGTTGCAGATTTTTCAAAAATATTCAATCACCCATCAAAAATGCATTCATATAGTGAAGAAGATCTCATATTGATGAAATAATTATGTATTGAGAAACACTATGGTGTCAGAAAAATTATATCAATGTTTCCAAATAAAACATGGACTCATTCTGGCATAGAAAAAAATATTCGTAAAATTAATAGAACAGGATGTGTTGCTAGAACCAAAGGTATTGGAAGAAAAAGAGAAATTCGCACTGATGAAAATATTGCAATGGTTGAGGAAATGGTTCTAAGTCAGGAAAAAAGTCTGGAACACATATGAAACCCGTAGTATGACCGCAAAAAATGGGAGAGTGCAAATTGCAATGCAATGTTGATCAATTGTTGCAAACGGGGGATGGAGTTTGCATCCATGGGTGAGGGGTGGCACCCATGAGGGAGAGGAGCTGGCACACATTGGGGAGGGGGAGGGAGAGGGTGTTTAGCTGCGAAGCTTCATGAAGGGAGGAGTGGGATTTTACTCCCTACAAACCTAACCTAGGAAGGTAAGAGAAAGAGAAGCAAAGGAGGAGAGAGGAGAACATCATTTCGCCAGCAATTCCAGGCGCGTAATGAATGCTCTTGACAGCCGCAGTTAGCTAGAAGTCTTAATCAGCCAGCTGAATTAGAAGGCTTAAGCAGCCATTTGGATTAGAAGGCTTAATCTGGCTTAGAATGCGTAAATAGCTTGTTTAGAAAGGTGTGTATAGGTATATATATATATATGTATATATGTATATATATATATATATATACATAGCAGTAATATATATATATATATATATATAATATATATATATATAATATATAATATATATATATATACACATACATATATTGTCAAGAACATACTCTTCTTGGTTGGAATTAATCGTTACCATTTCATTTTAAATGCTATTAAAGCTATTTTAAATGCTATTAAAGCTAAAATAACGTAAAATTATAAAATTAACTTAATTCTACACCAACATTGACCCTTTCTAATCGACTAATCGACCAGAAGTGTGTTCATACGTTAGTTTCCTAAGAAGCGATATGTTATTCGTATGACAAGTCGTCTCTAACCTCACTTCTGTTAGAGATACCTTACCTCCTGGTGAGTACAGCCCGACTTGTCTTTTATTTTTTATTTTATTGTTTAGAATTTGATGTTTTAATATTTGTATTATTGCGATTTTTTTATGTTTGTTTCAATTGTGTAATGTAAATGTCTTCAATTTTTGTATATATTTTGTATTCATAATTCTTATTATTCTTAAAAGGTTCTTTTTGAATGCAGGTATTCTCCGATACCACATCTGCAAAGAAAAAAACGTTTTTTTGTGAATAATTGACTAAGAGAAATACACCTGTAGGCTGTCGGATACATCTCAGCATCCACCATATTCCTAACTTGAGCAATAAGCTTTCCTGTCCATATTTATATATCCTCATTTATCTTTTCTTTTGGTCATTATGTTTAGTTAATTTCCTTTAGCCATTCATTTAAGTTAATTTCCATATAGTTTAATTATATATCCTTTTGTAATACCTATTTAATTAGTAACTTAGTTTTCATTATAAATATAATTAAATTTTTTTTTTACATTAATTTTCTTCATCCTAACCACTAAGTGTAACTTATAAATTCCAATCCAAGATTTATTAAGAACCTGGTCTCTTTTTGACATATATATATATATATATATATTATATAACGAAAGAATGACTTTATCATGTCTTCCTACAGTTCCGGTGGAACTCTACAAATTTTTGCCGCTGTTGACATGGAAGAATTATTTTCATCGCAACAAGTGACAAACATTCGTGAAGCCGAATAGAATGATACAGCGGAAGGGGGACAAAATGAAAGGTATGTAAAAATTAGTACGCTCGTATGTTCTAGCATTTCTCTATTTACCCATAGATCCCTTTTAAGCAACTTTTACCATACAAAGAGTGTATCAAAGTATATGTGAAAGACCCGGCTAGGTTAATTGTTTATTATCTGCCATGTGTTCAAGACCCGATGACTGCGGGAAATGAGTAGTATGCCACGCTAGTCATCCTTCCACACAATACAGGAAGCGATTGGCAGATAATTGGCATAAATTAGGCATTTTAAAGTGTCAGCGTTATGATTTATTGCATATTCTTTACTAAATTCTGAAATGTGATTTAAACTGATTGCCGCTCTCTGTCTATATAAACCTATGTGTGTGTTGTATATATGTATATATATATATACAGGGTGTCCCCAAAAAATGTACTCTCTTAGACAGCCCTTTACTCATATAATTTTATTTGTTTCAGGCCATACTAACGTGAATATAATGGCAGACGTACGACTAACTTTTGAAGAAAGAAAATTTGTCATAGTGCTACTGGAAGTACAAAAACGTCACGGAAGTGCAAAGACAATTTAGAAGACAGTTTCACAGAGATCCACCAACGCGACGCACCATTGCTCGTATCAGAGAAGTTTGAAGCAGATGGAACTGTTCAGGACGTCCACAAGCAACGTTCTGGAAGACCACGGACATCCACCAGCCCCGCAAGAGAAGAACAACTGCTGGAAACCCTCCTCCGATCCCCAAAGAAATCCATACGACAATCGGCTCGTGAGATAGGAATCCCAAAATCGAGCGTCCATCGCATTTTGAAACGAGTCCATTGGAAAAGTTACATTCCAACATTAATCTACGCTCTCAATGAAGATGATCCTGACCGGAGAGTTGGATTTTGTGAATGGTACCTGGACAAAAGCGCGGAAGATACAGCGTTTCCAGACAAAATTGTCTGGAGCGATGAGGCCTCCTTTAAGTTAAATGGCTCAATTAATCGACATAATTGCACCTACTGGGCTCCTCAAAATCCGCATGTTACTTTGGAACAGCATTTGAACTTACCAGGGGTTACAGTGTGGTTTGGGATATCAGCATTGGGCATCGTAGGACCATTCTTTTTTGACCAAACTGTCACTGGTGCCGTTTACCTAAACTTACTGCAGGAATCCGTCGGTCCATGCATTGAAGAGATGTTTGGTGACGAAGAGAGTTACTTCCAGCAAGATGGAGCACCTCCCCACTACCATCGTGATGTAAGGGCCTATCTCGATGCAACTCATCCGAACACATGGATTGGGCGCAGAGGTTGCGTTGAATTCCCTGCACGTTCACCAGACCTCACACCAATGGACTTTTTTTTATGGGGATATGTGAAGGATAAGGTTTACGCCGCAAAACCTGCGACAGTCGATGAGTTGAAAGAGGAAATTGAAAGACAATGTCTCGCAATTCCAAATGAAATGATTCGTAATGTTATCGAATCCATTGGTCCGCGTTATCAGCTGTGTCTGGAAAATGGTGGTCATCAGTTTGAACATTTGCGAACACGCAGGAATGAGTAGACTAGGGGGAAAAGACTAAACTTTTCTTTAATTTCATTTCATTTTCTTTAATTTAATGTAATGTTCTTTAATTTAACCTATTATACTTGTATCTATGTCAATAAACACTGCATTTTTTGTCATTCAAAGTGTGAGTACATTTTTTTGGGACACCCTGTGTATATATATATATATATATGTAAAGAACGACGCTTGTGTAGAAGAGTGTTCCGCAGAAGATGAGGAGGGAGAACGAACAAATGAAAAATGAGGTACCACCTGGAAATCGAACGCGGGATCATCCGATTGTCGGTCAGATATGCTATCCACTACACCATGGACCTCAATCAATCCGAAGTCGTAATTCTCCTACATACGAGCAGAAACCAATGCCCTGAGGGGGCACCTACGCATGCCGTACATATATACATTTTAAAATGAGGTACCACCCTGGAATCGAACCCGGGATCATCCGGTTGCCGGTCAGATATGCTATCCACTACACCATGGACCTCGATCAATCCGAAGTCGTAATTCTCCTACATAGGAGCAGAAACCAATGCCCTGAGGGGTCACCTTCGCATGCCGTACATATATACATTTTAAAATGTATATATGTAAAGCCTGCTTTTACGGGGTTCTAGAACCGCATCTTTACTTTTTCAGCTTTCTAGTGAAGCATACACCTCGTGTGGAATCACGACTACTTTCTTCATAATATTAAACTAGTCGGTAAAGGCCCCAAAACTGAAAATAAGATGGTGGAGGAATGAACCCCCTCTTGGTACAATAATTTGTTTTTTCTTCCCCACAGTTTGACTTTTACGAACTAGTGTGCGTTTAATGTTCTTGTAACGGTCTAGGCGAGCCTTCTGATGGGGTTTCATTGGGACATTACATTTTATAATGTTAAGACAGATTTCACAGATGCATTTTAAAAAGTCGGAGTCAATATTTTTAACAAACAGCTGCTGTAGTGCCTGAGGCAGTCGATGATAGATTTTTATTAATTCACAGTATTTCTTTAGCCTCTTTGTCATTGTGGAATATACAACGTTTCAAGCTCGTTTGGGAATATATTCGTTCTTAGAAGCACCCTAAACGTGTTTCGGGGTGAAGGTCACAAAGCAAATATCCGTAACGTTCAATTGTAGCTTCTTTATAAACTTCCAAAAACTCCTTACACTGATTCGGGAACATTTGATTGGCTAATATCTCAATTTGTGACACATCTCTACCTTGTGCGAATAAGACTAAATATTGTGTATTTAACGAAACATCGTGCATGTATCTATTTTTGAAAAATAGATTCTGATTGATGAAGAATACGCTTATGTTAAGATGGTGGGGAGAACACTGTAAATGTCTCGGCAAACGTTTTATCCATTTCTAACATGAGATCATCAATTATAGTGACTGTATGTTCATTTTCCTTTATCGAATTAACGTCATATACACCTTTCTGGAACAAAATATCATCTTGGTACTCGTTGAATACTGACTGGCATATCGAATAGCACCACATGACTTTATGCACAAATTTTGAGAACATATTCCCCTTATCTTTAATGATTTTAAACATAAACACAGTTTTACCACTACCTGTAGACCAGATATAATACATGTGGACGGGCTTGTGAACCTAAATTTTTCTACAGAATCCATTTCTGACACGTCACACTCGTAAGTGAAACATTTACAAAGTATAATAAAATTTTAAATGAAGTTCCTTATATTCTTCATTTTTGTCTTACTACTTCTTCCTCTGAATCATGAATGACGATGAGGTACTGTGCCGCCAACATGTCCCCATCATCGAAATTACAGATGATTCCGTTGAAAGTGTAGTTGTGGCTACAGGCTCCACCCCTGCTAGCGACACCACCAACGGAACCTTTAGCACCCCGACGCGATAAATCGAGGAGAAAGCGGGAGCATGATGAAGTTAATGATGATTCGCCTTCCACGTCACGTATAAAGCGTACCAGGAGAGTAGCGGTTGTTAGACCACCAATAATAGAGCTCCAACCCTCTACGTCTTACGGCACAGCCCCAACATTAGTTCATTTTACAAACAAAAATATACCACTTATTCCTGTTCAATTCCGATCGTACCCCCGACAGCACCAGCTTCTCGTTCTGTAGAGGATAGTATAACATTCGTGCTGGTGCGCACTGCCACTCCCACCCAGCTCTGACTATAAATCGGTACATAGTCAGGGTCGACCCTGGAGCCATGTATAGCAATGGTGTTGAACACGGACTGCGACGCGTAGTTGCTTATTGTGGAGTTTGCTCTTCAGAACAACGACGGAAGTGAAGTCAGAACGAGGCTGTCTTTCGGGTTCGGGTCAGATGACTGGGATGTATATGATTTTTGGGTAGTAATACCATACAGACGCTTGGCTGTTGTAGATAAAGAATACATTATGGGCCGTATAATGCAAGCCTCTCAAAGTACTACAAACTTCAACATGAACAACGTCACGATACATATTGACCGGGTATTCCTTGTTGCGGGACATACGGCCACACCTTATACTCTTAACTTCAATTCTCAGGCTATTTACAGACGGCATATAAACTTCGAGCGTGGTTGCAGCTTTATAGTAGTAGTCTTAGCTCATATGTTTACTGTACTAATTGCACGGAGCCAAAAAATTTAGTTGCCTTCAGTTGTGCAGCGTGCCCAAGAACTGGCAGCAGATTGGAAGATCGAGTTTGACTGTAATATCGGTCTTGAAGAGCTGAGAAGGATCTACAGATCTACAGAAGCTAAGGCTAACAAAGACCCTAAGATCCACTCTAAGGTTAGCCCGTGAGGAAGAAAAGAGTAGGGGGTTAAGAGAAGAGAAGAGAATAAGGGGTTAAGTAAGGAGCAACACCTATCATTCGTGTCGTGGGTTAACATTCATTCAGAAAAAGAGAAAAAAGACTCACCATCATCGTCCGCCGGCCACTGCCGACAAGCCAGAAAAATAGTCGGAGAGAATAGGAGAGGGGTGAAAGATGAAAAGAATTGAAATAAGAACACTTACAAACCATGCAAACACTGTCTTAACTCACAGTCATACCATGCAAACTACAAACATGCAAGAAAAGAGTTACAGACATGCAAAGTAAAAAAGTAGGTAAAGTTAGACAAAAAGTGGGTTAGTTTACGCTACGAGCTACATCTACGTTCGTGTTAGTCTATTTTTTTTTTTTTAAATAATTTTATTGCTGGCATCACACGGTGGCATGTTACAAGCTGGCATTCATCGTCAACAGACTCATCCTCGAGCACCACCACCAGAGCTCCTCTTGCTAACTTTGTTTTTTTTATTTTAAACAATGTTAATACTTTTAAAATGTCTGTCAAGACGGTTCTTAAATATATTAACGCTGGTAGAATGAACGACTGACGCGGGAAGATTATTCCATTTATCAATTACTTTAAACGTAAAGAAGTTTTTAGCGATATTAGTAATGAAACGTCTGCCACGCAACTTAAATCCGTTATTGCGAGTATTACTATTATCGAAAGTGAACAATTTGTCAAAATTTACGATATCGATGTTATTAACGATTTTGAAAACTTCAATAGCTCCCCCCTTAATCTCCTAGTTTCGAGTGAATACAGGTCTAGCTCTTTAATCCTATCTTCATAAGGCTTGTTGCGCAATGACGGAATAAGTTTCGTGGCACGACGCTGAACCCTTTCTAACCTATCAATATCCTCACGCAAGTACGGGCACCAAAACTGAACTGCATATTCTAAATGAGGCCTGACTAGGGACTTGTAAAGGGGCAATATAATATCCTTCGATTTAAATTCGAAATTACGCGCTATGAAGCCTAACATCCTATTAGCTTTTGCGCAAGACTCCAGGCACTGGTTCCTAACCTTTAAATCCTTAGATACGCGTACGCCTAAAGCTACTTCTCGTCAACGCTCGCTAACTCCCTATCATCCATCGTGTACGTGTAATTATTGTTGCGAGAACCTATATGCAAAACTTTACATTTGTCTACGTTAAATTGCATCTGCCACTTATCTGTCCACTCCATAATCCTATTTACATCGTCTTGGATCCTATTTCTATCGTCCTCGTTAACAACCTTACCGCCTATTTTAGTATCGTCCGCGAATTTTGACACGTTACTAGTCAATCCTACATCTATGTCGTTAATGTAAATTACGAATAGCAATGGGACTAACACTGAACCCTGTGGGACACCGCTACCTACATCTAACCACCCCGATTCACTACCATTAACTACAACCCTCTGCCTCCTAGCACGAAGCCATTCTTCTAACCAGTTAGCTACCTGACCGCGTATACCGTGCGCTTTGACCTTCGCAATTAGTCTCCTCTGCGGAACTGTATCGAACGCCTTTTTAAAATCTAAATAAATAACGTCAGCTGCTGTATGCCTATCGTATTCGCGCACTATTTCGTTATAAAATTCTAACAAATTAGTTAAACAAGACCTATGGCGTCGAAACCCATGCTGACTACTATTAATCAAATCTCTACTTTCTAAGTGATCGATGATACGATCCCTAACTACGGATTCCAAAATTTTACCGACAATTGACGTTAAGCTAATGGGCCTATAATTGCTAGCTACTGCGCGGTCGCCTTTTTAAAAATAGGCGTGACGTTAGCTAATTTGAAGTCTTCAGGAATAATCCCCGTTTCGAGTGACTGATTAAAAATCTTCGTTAAGGGGCCTACGATAACTTCTTTCAAATCTCTCAAATGTCTGGGATAAAAAGCGTCAGGGCCTGGAGCCTTGCTAACTTTTAGCCTATCGATATAATGCGCAATCTCAGCCTCGTAAACAGTTATTTCATCCAAAATAGTCTCGCTACTAAATGGAACGATATCGTCCACGTCGGGGACATTATTTACGTCTTCTACGGTAAAAACTGTCGCAAAAAAGTTATTGAAAATACCCGCCATCGCCTGAGCGTCAGACGCAAAAGCGCCGTTAACATCCACTAGAGGGCCTATGCTATATTTTATCGGCTTACGATATTAACGTATTCAAAAAACTTTTTTGGATTATGTTTACTATCTGCAGCTATAAGTATCTCTAAATTACGCTTTGCATTCCTAACTGATCTTTTAACCTGACGTCTAAGCTCGATATATCTATTGACGTTAGCTGCCGTGCCATTGCGCTTATTAAGTCTATACGCTCTGTTACGCTGGTTTATGAACTCACCTATTTCCCTAGTCCACGACTTAGGCCTACCATGATTTCTAGCGCGCTTGGACCTACGAGGAATAAACTCACTTTCAATATTCCTAAAACTTTCTTTAAACGCCTCCCAATGTAAATTTGTTTCATTACTCATAAATAAGTTATCCCAGTCCACTACTCTCACCCTATCCGCAAAACTATCAAAATTAGCCCTACGAAAATCAGGGACTTCTATTACATTAATATCCTTAGTGTTTTCTATCAATAATTTAAACCTAAGAATTTGATGATCACTACATCCTAAACTCTCGCCTACTTCTAAACCTTCGATTATATTCTCGCCGTTCGTCATCACCAAATCTAAAATATTGTCACGGCGCGTTGGTTCGGTAACTATCTGTCGTAAAAAGTTATCGTCCATAAACTCAACCAATCTCAAACCCTCCTCATTACCAGTAAAATTCTCGTAATTAACATTAGGGCAGTTAAAGTTTGTATAGTTGTATTTCAGATGGATGGTCGTCGTAGGACTGTGTGGTTTTAAAAGCAGTGTGAGAGACCGTACAAGGCCCCTATTTATTTTGGGGCTATCAGGAACAACGTATCTCCCCATTTGCAATATAAGGGCTCTTTACGCGAGTTGTGATAAAAGTCGAAAATATGGAAGGCGTCATAATTTGTGTAAGGGACGTCTCGAGTTTGCGGATGATACAGTGAAATATTGTAAGGATTGGCACATGGTATGTGAAAGTCGTGTAGTTGAAGCTGAGAAGAGGGATTGTAATGTGTGTAGACGCACATTTTTCAATAATAGCTGCTTTGAGCTCCATAAGTGAATTGACACTTGCAGGAAAATGAGAATCTGTGAATGTGGTATGTTTCATATGATGGATAATTGGGGGAAATTTACGCATAAACGTTCTACATGCCACGAGAAATATAAGGCAGATGGTATAAAACATGAATGTTATATGAAAGATGCTCAACTAAAAATAAACCTTGTATAACTGTATACTATGACACAGAAACATATACGGATGCTGAAATCAAAGAGGTCATCTCACATCTACTTTTAAGCGGACTATTTGCGATGAGTGTATGGATTTTGAGTGTGATGAGTGTCACAAATGTGGTAAACGGACAAACGTTTTTAAAATGATCGCGCAAGACAACCCAGTGAAATTCTTTGTGTCCTATATTGTGAAGTTAGCGGAAAAATTAGAAAAAATGACTGTGTATATTCTTGTCCAAAAAGGCGCAAAATAAGGTAGAAGCATCAGGGTATCCGCGAGGAGTTGAGACCGAAAATGAAAAATCGGCATATATTCAACGTTGTAGGGATACAACTTGACTGGTTCCAAATTGCAAAGAACCCTGGCAAGCGCTTTAGTGCAAAGTTGTGCCTAAATAGTCATTCGGGGAAATTTGCTCAGAATACAGGCAAGGGGAACGTCCATCTAGCTCAAAATTATAACGAGGTGTGGGATTATGCCAACGCTCCCGATAAAGAGGTCATGGAGATCGTGAATGTGGGTAATACGTACACAATAAAGTACAACAGTACGGAACTGGATACAGATATATCACGTGTTACAAACATAACTGTAGCCAGCATCACAATAGCATACGCTTGCATTAAACTTTGGGGTGTACTGCATTCTCTTCGGCAGAGGGTTCTGTACGCAGACACAGATAGTGTGATTTTCACAGAGAGGGAGGGTGAATACATGCCGCCTATTGGAGAATTCCTCGGAGAATTGACTGATGAGATCAAGGATAAGTATGGTGATAGTGCATACTTTGACTCTTTTGTATCAACAGGTCCAAAAACTTATCGGGTACGGGTGAGGGTGGGGGAGGAAGTGAGATATATCGTGAAGACGAAAGGCATTACGCTAAACTAGGCGATCTTAACTTTGATTCGTTGAAGGAGCTAGTGAGCTTAGAAGATGAGGGTGATCAATCACCCCAACTGATTGTAGGGACCCCGCAATTTTCGGGCACAGAAACTGGGGGGCGTGAAGAAACTTAAGGTGACGAAAGTTTGTCGTAACACTTATAGGAAATGCTATCAGTTGCCTGGCACCTACGATACCGTACCCTTTGGGTACCATAGCCCTTGAATGTTTTGTTTTATATATATATATATATATATATATATATATATATATACATACACACATACATGTAATAAAAAATCCGTTATCCCCTTCTGACACCAGTTTGTAATAAAAGTTTTCCGTTCTCATGGTAGACAGACCCTTATTACAAATTGTTTTTTCTCGAAGGTCACTGTAAATGCTCGATGAGTAAATTGAAGTTATAATAAATCTTTCTTTAAGTTAGTGATCCTCTGCGTGAATTCTTTATCCTCCGCTTACTTCTGTACCCCCGATTTTAGGTATTTTGATAATGAAATAGTTTGTTTGAATAGCTTTTAATCAATAAATTTAAGTCACATTTGGCTATAAGTTCAGTCTCAAATTCGAAATATAGTATGGTCAAGTTCAGGTTTTTTCTTAAACTAGTCTTAACATTAATTAAATAATTTAAGATCTATCGTTGCCCATCCACTACATCCCTCGCAGTAGTTTAGGTTAACGGCTCTCAATATTTCCTCATAAACTCAAAATCTCAATAATCTCTCAAACTCAATGTCTCGAAACTCAAATCTCAAATCTCACTCAATGGAATTCTCAAATTTAGTCTTTAACGAGCAAACCCTCTCAGAGACCTACTCGGAGAATTACCAGAGCGCCACCCGGCCTATCGCTCATTCCCGAGGAAGCGCAAGATATCTTCTAACCGTCAGAATCCAAGGCGCGCCGAGGCGAACCCAATCAACGGAGACTGATTGGTGGGGGAGAGCGCAACTTAGGGGTTTGCCTCCTGTTAATGCGCTGTTCAAGCATTTAAGAACAAAGAAAAAAGGGGGAGAGCGTCGCACGAGTCGATGAGGACACTCGAGGTTTATCTCAAGGGCTGTTTTAAATATTGAAGATAAAACATGGGGTATTATGGGGAATCAAGTGGCTTGTGTATAATAAATTCGTTCCTTCCAAAAAAAGAAGTATTGAATCCCTGAGGGAACTTGAGGCCGAACGAAGGACTTCAATAGTCCGTGAATACGGAAAGATAAATGCTCCGTGAGCGGAAATGATTCGTAGTGGAGAGACAATTCTCAAAACACGAATTTAGGTTACTTAGGTCTATCCAGATACGTTAGAACTTGTAGTTACAATGAAAATATGAGAAATTCAATCGAACATTAACCTCGTTAAGCTTGCTTACTATTTATAAATAAATTTAAAGTTGTCAAATCAATAAGCTAAAAATTAAATTTACATAATAAATTCTGTGAGTCAAACAACATATGCGGATTTATTCTGAAAATTACATTTGCAGAATAAATACTTTTAACTCTTTTTAATGGTCTACGGGCACTCTCTTCAAAAGTTGCCCTATAGTCCTATAGTCGTAGAATATCTATCGCAGGCATTAAAATGTTTGCCTCGTAACTTATGCCTGGGAAAAATGAAATGTGTATTGACTCACCGTGTAATTAATATATAAGTAGAGGAAAGGGTAGGGTTTAGAAAAGAAATACACAGCAAGAAGATCACATTATACGGGAAAATTTAATTTCTGAATGCCTTATAAGGGCAACGCCTTTCCCTAAATTAAATAATCCGATGTGGAAACGGATCAGCCTTGAATGTAGTGTCATTTTCATTTATGTTAACATCATGAAAATTGCGTCTACCGGTTTAGGACGATTAATTCTTGTAAATTGGGGTGGAAAGTGCTTTCTTTAGGAGGAATAATTCGTACGACGAGTCACCTAACGACTCTTATAGTTTTCCAAAGGGGTGAATATCCGCACCGCTCTGCTCGAAGGGTTTACTGACCGCAAGATTGAATAAGGTGAGAATGGTTTGGAACTGGATGCGTATTTAAAAGGTATAGACTCTTCGAAATATCTTGAACTTTGGTACAAAGAAATTGAGCGATACAGGGCTGAGCTCACCTACACTGTTCACCCTGAAGAGCTATTTCTTTATATAACGAGCAGCTGTCAGCACGACTTAGATTATTTCAACTGCCTATATGTGTTGTGAAGAAGAGTTCACAGTTGAAAAGCTCGGATTGGAAAGTAAACCCTCGTTTGGAAAGGAGCATTTATAAACTTGATTTTAATAGTGATGTTGTGGCAAACGATACCCTCTTTGTGCTTGCTTTTGATTGTATTCTATCAGTGTTTAAAGAGGGCGATAACTTGCCAACCAATTGTAAAGTGGGCACAAAAATAGTGTTAACCGAATTGAAAGCCCTTTACAGTGAGTATAGACACCGGCGTACTTTGAGTGGTGAAATAATGTTAAATCGTATTTATTGCATAGTACAAAGCAACGATGATGTAACTGTAGACTCGATCACATGCGAGTTTAGTATTTTAATTAAGCGCGGTAGAACATAAAACGCGTGTAATTTGATGTGTACACACACACACACACACACACACACACACACACATATATATATATATATATATATATATATATATATATATATATATATTTATTAACTATGTATTGGAATTCTTCTGCACTATTATTTTGAAGTTTATATAACTGTGTATTTCCTCGTACATATATATAAGCATAAAAATTAATAATAGTACAGGAGAAATCTATATATATATTTAATATAAGTGCGTAGATGCGCGTACATATATTAAACGGGTATATAGATTTCTACTGTACTAATATTATTATTATTTAAGAATATATATATATATCCTTTGTTTAAAGTGTGTATTTTTTGCTGTATAGAATTCTTCTGAACTATTATTTTTCTTTATTGTATATTTATTTCCTATATATTCCATGTATGTTAAACTATTTCCATGTTAAATAATTCGACAAAATAAACGGAATGATATACTTGTGTTTTGTTATTCAATAAACGATATTAATTGAAACAAGTGCTTTCCTGCGTGTGTATACCACACACATACACACACACACACACACACACACACATATATATATATATAATATATATATATATATATATAATAAACGATATTAAACGATAGAAATAACTGGGATGATGGGAATATATAAACGATAGAAATAACTGGGATGATGGGAATATATAAACGATGCATGTGTGCTTCAATAAATAAATATATATATATATATATATATATATATATATATATATATATAATGTATACACTACGTCAAATGGCTAGTCATGCATTCTAAGCCAACTGATGCTGTCAAGAACGAGAACATCTACATTAATATATACACTATTTAAATAAATAGCGCAATCTGGCACTACAGAAGTTATTAATAAAAAAAAATATATATATATACCTTTCTGAACAAGCCATTTACGCCTTCTAAGCCAGATTAAGCCTTTTAAACCAACTGCCTTGATTTGCAGGAGAAAAGATGTTCTCCTTTCTCCTCCTCTCCTCTCTCTTACCCTAATAGGTTAGGTTTGGGGGGAGTAAAACCCCACTCCCCCTTCATGCAGCTTGGGGCTGAACACCCTTTCTCTTGCTTGCATACCCCCTCCCCCATCGGGGCCAACCCCTTCCCCCTTCTTTTGCAACAGTTGATCAACATTGCATTGCAATTTGCACTCTCCCATTTTGCGGTCATACTACTAGAGACACCAAATGAAATTGTAGCAGAAACTGGAATTTCAAAAAGTTCTATACAATGAATTGTCAAAGAAGACCTGCAATTGACAGTTTATAAACGCTATCCAGTGCAGATCTTGAGTGAAGTCAATAAGATGAACAGAATGGAAGCCTGTTTAGATTTTCTAGAAAGCTGCTGTCTCAAAACTGGGTAAAAGTGATGTTGTTTTTGTTGAAAGCGGTGTTAAAATGAATGCCGTTTATTATTGCAAGAGTATATTAGAGAAACATCTACCAAAAATTTGCGAAATTTTCGCAAATCGATATACATTTCAGCAAGATGGTGCAACGAGTCATACTGCTCACCTTACAATTGAATATTTAAAAAAAGAAGTTCCTGACTACATAAAACCTAAAAATTGGCCCAGATTTGTCTCCTCTTGATTATGCAATATGGGATGAACTGAAGAAAAGAGTATAGGAATATTAATTTCGCTAACATTGATCAATTAAAAGAAAAGATTGCGGAAGGATGGAATTCGCTACAACAAAATTTCATAAGCAGGGCAATTGATAACTGGCGCCATCGTTTGAAGCTTTGTGTCCAACAAGGTGTCGGATATTTTGAGTATTTGATGTCATAATATGGACAATAAACAGGAGTATTTATTAACATGTATTATTTA
Source organism: Bathynomus jamesi (assembly GCA_023014485.1). Lineage (NCBI taxonomy): Eukaryota > Metazoa > Arthropoda > Malacostraca > Isopoda > Cirolanidae > Bathynomus > Bathynomus jamesi. The sequence goes on along the minus strand of JAJOZX010006217.1, from coordinate 132,625 downwards.
TTTTGTATTTCTTTCTATAAAACTGAAATAAAATCTTAAAAGCAATAGCTTACTTTTTCCGAGCAACCCGGTATATGCCTTTCAACCTTTCAAATGTTCCATGTGATGATTCCTCATTTCATGAAGGTCAACCTTCTCACCCCTCCTCTCGAATTCGACTGGTGAAGTAGAGAGTTGGTTTCTTGTGCTCTCAACCCCATATAGCCAAGTACGAACGGCTCATCTGGGATTTTCTACGCCAGGCGTTTAATCTACTTTTGAACATGTTCACCGCAACACCACTTGTGTTCCTTAGTTCTTTGGGCAGATGGTTGAACAGTAGGGTGGAGCGAAAAATACTTTTTTTCTAGTATGAAGTTCTAATAGTGATTGAAAGTTGCATTTAGTGGACGATATATACCTGCCAAAATATGAGTTCATTTGTTTAATATTTTCAGCTGCCACCAGGGGGCTAAATTTAACACAATTTTGGGTAAAAAGGAAAAAAATGCTTCTATTTTAGGTTTATCAAACTATTATAAACTTTTATCTTAGAATTATCTAATAGTTTGATTAAGATTCTTAAATGATAATATTTCGTTTTGTAAAAATGCCTTTTCATATGCTTATTATCTTCAGCTGCCACAAGAGGGCTGAAGTTAACTTAAAAATGACAATTAAGTATGATTCTGTATTTACTTGAAAAAGGGAACAGTAATAAATTAGGATGTCTCTCCTCCTTTATACTGTCTTGAGACAGTTAAGAAACGTTATTTCGTGCCTTAGCGGAGTTACCACCCTTTCCCCAACCAACCTCCCTCTAGAAAGGGTTCTTGCTGAAGACTATTTAGTAATTTGCTTTTGTGTCAAATTTTGGCTGTTTTTTCCTTGATTCTAATATAGCACGAATCCAACCGTCTCTGTTTGTAGGTCCGCAGACTGATCCAGCAGCGTCTGTAACGAGCTTGACGCCTCTCTCTACGGCTTGTGTATGACATGGAAACTGAAATAATTCTGAATGAAGAGTAGTACCATGTTTGATGCATGATTCAATATCATCAAGAGAAACTCCTTTGGTTATCGGTGGTTCTGCTATCTGAAAATCTTGCCACATAATGAGATCTGTATAGTCTTTGGCATAAAAATTTATTTCTGGCACCTTAAAATACCTGATAACATCTGTTTCTTGAATGCATGCCCTTGCTTTTATGATACGCCTAAATCCCAACTGACGCACATGCTCCCTTTCATCAGCTATCATTGCAATGAGAATGTTTTCTTGATTTGCGTAATATGCATTTCGCTGAATGACTGAGTCATGTACTCTCCTAAGCTCTTCACGGAGATACCGGCTTCTTGCAATCATATGCCACATATGTTTAGCACCATATTGGCATAATGGTTTACGCTTTATCTGAAACCACATTGGTGCGTATACCCTAACAATGAAAGTAGCTAATTCTTGTAAATTGCCTGAAGGATTCTCTGTGCTTGCATATAACCGCAGAGTCCTGTTTGCTGTGGTGAGCCACCTTGAATGTGATATATTGCCTGGACTCTTATGACTAAGACTCTTTGAGAATGTTCCACTTGATATAGCCTTGTGAATTTCAAGAAGGTATTTCTGGTCAGTACTTATGTCATCTACATCAACTTCACACATGTCCTCTTGAATTTCAATGGGTTTGAAGTTAACTATGGGAAGCTTTTCACAGTCTGAAAGTGCTCGGCCAATTTCTCCTGAAAATGCTCTTGGTCGAGTAGTGGTACCATCCAAGTGATGAAACAGATGGCGCAATGGAAGTTCATTAAGGTGTAAAAGGCATATCAGCCACTGCAATGGCTTATTAAAGGCTTCTTCCAGTAATCTTATTGTGCCTCCAATACTACCAGTGTTAACCACTGTCGAATCACAGCCAACTGCAACGATGTTCCCTATATCAACATTCCTTTCTTTCAAGCAATTCACTAGCGCTGTGCAAATGTATTTAGCTTTGCCACTGGAAGGTGTCACATGTGCAAAGTACAGAGAGTGTGGTTCAGATATTATGCTGATATGCTCTTCGCGTTTGGTTCTTTGGTGGTTAGAGCCATCACTCTCCTGGACTTGAATCATTGTTTTATCCTTTCTGCCATCAAAGTACAATCCCCGCATGGTTTTTGGCTCTCCTATCTGTTGTAGTTCCTTTCTCTGTTTTTGTCTTTCACGTCTTAGCTTACTTCTGTCTATAATATTCCCTTTGTCTTCGGGAGTAAGTGAGTAACAATTTTAAGATCTGCCAATACTGCAGAAGCAATAGCAGCCCCAGCTCTGTCCGACATTTTAAATCTATCACAAGTAATTGCTAATGAAGGCAGTGGCTCACGCATCTGTTGTTCTGATATTACATATTGAGTCGAGGTTGTATCTTCCTCATTATCTTCAGATATCTCTTCTAGTTGTTGAAGTTCACTTGTCTCTGTTTCGATTTGTAAGTTGGACGTATTGGTTATAGCAGCACTAGTGGTTTGTGAGGATTCCAGACGTGCTTTTTCCATTTCCTTTCGATGTTCTCTTGCTTGTAATCGTCTTGTGTGTGCTATGTCAATGCTGCCTATCACCATTATTCTGCGTGTTCGTTGGTCATTTAAAAAATCCTGCTCTTTTGGAGGGACTTTCTTACTCTTTTCACATGAGCATCTCCTAAACTCCTTACATTTGCAGGTGCAGATGTCAAACAAAGTGCATTTGAAGAGTTTCCAAATTCTTCAAGCTGATTTTTGTACTTAGGCTGATCCTTGCGTGACTTGTATGGCTTTAATAAGGACCTGTATTTATCATGGTACACTCGCATCATCTGTAAAACGCGTGTATGTGAAACTATTGGCAAAGAGGCCTTCTTCCAAATATTTTCTACCTTTTTGGAAACTGCCTCTGCTATTTCAGAAAATGAAGGCGCCTTGTTATTCATCTGCTCCTTCACTAAATGTTTTGTGAACAGGTAATCTTTCATAATGCAGTTATAAGTTGGTAGTTGCATATCACTCATCTCACAAGGTACTTCAAATATGGCACACTTCATATGTTCTCTAGTGAAATGTTTATATTTAGTATTTGATGCCATAATATTTTTAAGAAAAATTCACAATCACAAAATATCCTGTAACATCAAAACATTATATAATTAATATATATAATATATTTTATAAGTATATATAATATATTATATAAATATATAATATATTATATAAATAAACTAAAATGATATAATACATTATAACAAGCATTTTATAATAAAATCAATATTATCTCTATATAAATCACTTTAAAATAAAGTTTTATAATATTCCGATCATATTCAAAAACTCTCCGATCAACTGAGCGACTAGGCCTACTACCTAAGAAGACAAATGTTAACACACTGTTCTAATGACTCACAGAAAGAAATTCCTTCACACCAAAACCCTCCCCCACAACCTTCCCCAAACCCTCCCCAACAACATTCTGTGTAGTCTCAACATGACTCAGTTACTCTAAATTGTGTTAACTTCAGCTCTCTTGTGGCAGCTGAAGATATTAAGCATATGAAAAGGCATTTTTACAAAACGAATTCCTATCATTTACGAATCTTAATCAAACTATTAGATAATTCTAAGATAAAATTTTATAATAGTTTGACAAACCTAAAATAGAAGCATTTTTTTCCTTTTTACACAAAATTGTGTTAACTTTAGCCCCCTGGTGGCAGCTGAAAATTTTAAACAAATTAACTCATATTTTGGCAGGCATATTTCGTCCACTAAATGCAACTTTTAATCACTATTAGAACTTCATACTAGAAAAAAGGTATTTTTCGCTCCACCCTATGAACAGTCTTGGTCCTCTCACACCAAAACTATTTTCCGTCAGGGTTGAGGATGTTCCCTAGCTAGCCTTTAATTTGGGAACATGACACATTTTTCCATTTCTACTTTCCACTGTTGTTTAGGGGCGGGCAGGGGAAGGCCGTTATAGGTTCAGAGTAAGATTAGGGGCTAGTTTCTCCATTATTTTCCAAGTGTAACTAATGGTGTACCTGTCTCTTCTTCTTTCAGTGAATATAAAATGAAATGAAATGAAAAGGTTTATTGGTAGACTATAGTCCATATGACAAATATTATTAATACAATGACAGTTCACATACTAACGATAGAAACATATAGAGTTGATTAGAAATAATACAGTAATGTCGCAGTTAAGTGGAGCTAAAGACGGACGTTTTCGTACCAAGAATTCCATTGCTTAGAGGATAAACAGCCGGACTCATGGATAGCTTGGATAATCGGGTGGGTTGATTTTTTAATTCTTTGCGTTAGACTGTATTGAGCACGTCTTGTTACCTCTGAGAAGCTCGGGACATTGCGGGTAGCAAACATTTGCGAAGCTGAGCATCTCGGGAGTAATTTATGTAAGAGTCTAAAAGACCTGTTGTACATCAAATTTAGGGTTCTGCCAGAACCCTTTTTATAATTCACCCACAGTTGCTGTCCGTATATATTACTGCAGAAAGTAAAAAAAGAGTGTCGGTACCTTCACTCGTACAGAACCGAAAGTTCCTTAGTCATATTCGCTTTAGCACAAAGGCTTCGAGATTGTTTTCTTATATCTGAGTTATCACTCAAGGAGCTGGTGATAGTTTGACCCAAATACTTAAACTCTTGTACTTCCTCAATTACTTCACCTTTCATTTTAAACCTAATATCAGCTGGCTGATTACAGCTTTTTGGATGAAATTGCATAACCTTAGTTTTTGTAACATTAAGAAGATTATCATGTTTCTGCGAATACACTTCGCATACTTTTAGTAGCCGATCCAGACCTTTAACAGAGGGACTTATTAACACCACATCATCGGCATAAACTAAGTTATTTACCCTTGTGTTATCTATACAACACCCCTCTATTGTCTCATTAAGTGAAGCAATTAATCCATCGATATACACATTAAACAGCATAGGAGAAAGCAAGGAGCCTAGTCTCACCTCGCAAGAGGAGCCAAAACATTTGGAGAGAACACTGCCCCACGATTGGTGGTAATACCAAAATTTTAATAAATTTATTATGTACATGGGAACTTTCCTGTCTTCTAGTTTTGCAAATAAAATATTGTGGTTCACCCTATCATATGCCTTACTTATATCTTGGAAACAGCTATAAATAGTTGAATTACTGTCAATGTATTTAGATATTGTTTCTTTAAGTACATAGACACACAGGTTAGTTGAGTGGGATCTTTTAAAACCAAACTGATTAGATGTCCATAGGTAATCATTTAATAGGAGTAGCAAGAGTTTTTCTAGTAGTTTCGAGAAGTAGGAAGTGACAGCAATATGCCTGTAATTATTGCTGGACAGAATGTCTCCATACGTAATTTTGACCAAAGGAAAGATATATACCCTCATGAACTCTGCAGGGATAAGGCTATGAGCAAGCATGGCTGATAAGAGCAATGATATACCGTATATACTCGCATATCAGCCGATCTCGCGTATCGTGCGACCCTTCAAATTTTGTCTCCAATAGATGATTTCATCATATATCCCGTGTATCGTGCGAGTTCCATTTTCGGTATAGATTAGACTAGGCTAGGCTTACCAAGCTTACGGCATACAAAAAGTTATCTATTTAAAAATATTCACAAGCAGCGTACTATTTATCTTAAAATTAACAACCACCTAGGCAGCGTACTATTTATCTTAAAAAATTAACAACCACCTAAATTAAACAACCACCTAATAGATTTAATACTCCAGGGTAACTTCCATTAGTAAAAGATAATAAATGTTCATTCCTTGTTCACCCAATGGAGAAAAAGACAGTCAGAATGTTTACAGCTAAATTTAAGCTGCAGGTTGTAGCTGCAGCTGAAGAAACGAACAACGTGCAGGCTGCAAAGCATTTCGGTATAGGCGAAAGCAACGTCCGAAACTGGCGAAAGCAAAAGGAGAAATTAAAGAAAACACCTTATAAATGTGCAAATCGGGGATCTAAATTTAAGTGGCCGCATTTGGATGAGAAAGTGGCAAAGTGGGTGTCCGAAAATCGAGAGAGTGGATATATCATAACGAGAGCTGCAATAAGGCTTCATTCCCTTAAAGAAGCACGAAAAGAAGGAATTCCTGAATTCATAGCAAGCGCTGGATGGTGCACCCGTTTTATGAGAAGGCATGACTTTGTGATACGAAGAAAAACAAAAATTGCTCAAAAACTGCCAAAGGAATTGGAAGAAAAAGTGACGAATTTCCTTACATTCATCCTGAAGCATCGCAAAGCTAACGAATACAAGTTATCGTGCATCGGCAACATGGATGAAACACCCATGAACTTCGATATGCCTTCGAATTCCACAGTTAACAAAATTGGAGAAAAAAATATTTTCATTAAAACTACAGGACACGAAAAAGCTCATTTTACTGTTGTTTTAACGTGCATGGCAGACGGCACCAAACTTCCTCCCATGGTTATCTTTAAACGAAAATTAATGCCCAAAGAAAAATTCCCTGGCGGGATCATTGTTCATGTTCATCCAAAAGGATGGATGGATGAAGGTGGCTGCAAGATTTGGCTGAAGAAAGTTTGGGGATCGAGACCAGGCGGTTTAAGACGAGAAAAAAGTTTGCTTGTTTGGGATATGTTCAGGTCGCATCAAGTGGATATTGTTGTAAAATCCGTTCGGGAATCAAACACTGATATAGCAGTTATCCCTGGTGGATTGACTAGTGTTCTTCAACCTCTTGATGTCTCACTTAATAAACCACTTAAAGATATAATGCGGAAAAAATGGACTGACTGGATGAGAGAAGGTGAGAAAACGTTTTCGAAAGGAGGAAACATGAGAGCTCCAGCGTTGCGGATACTGTGTACGTGGGTGAAAGAATCATGGAATGAAATCGATGCAGATTTGGTAATTAAATCATTTAAGAAATGTGGAATATCAAACGCTATGGATGGAACTGAAGATGATATTTTATACGAAGATTCGGGAGAGGACGATGATGACAATATCGAAGACTTGGTAGATGATCAGTACGATGACGGCGTTGACTCAGATGAATTGCAAACATTATTTCCAGATTCTGCTAGCAGCGAAAGTGATTTTGATGGTTTTTAATGTACCGTAATAAATGTTATTTTATTTTTGTATACCGGTTTTTAATTTACTGTATTTCTAAATAAATATAAACACGCAACACATTTGAAACAGCTGTTTGTTGTTTGTTATTACCCGTACGACTGAAAATATTCAAGGTCAGCTGATGTGCGTTGCAGGCAACGCCATCTATTGCCTAAATTCACAACTCCAACAAGATAAGTTAATAACCTCGCAAGAAATACGGTATATAGAAATTTAATCCAATACAAAATAGGGAATGTTTTTCAAAAAGAATAAAAATAGGAAAATAAATACAAATTCCTAAAATATATCATCCTAAAGATCAACTGTTATGCACTGTACACGAACGTATCTTCAATGGCCAACACAAATACATTAAGAAAAGTATAAAAAAAAAATCCAATGCAGACTAACAACTTCATAACCACGAAAAATAGAAGAGTAAATCTAAGCATTTTTAATTATTGTATAACTAACTTATCTAATTCCTTTGACGATAATATGACGATCGTACATTAAGATCACACACTCGACGATGACAAAACGGTGAAATGACATGTCACACACACACACGATTTGTACTTCGCGTATGGTGCGACCCCCTGATATTAGGCTAAAACTTAGGTCTCAGAAAGTCGCATGATACGCGAGTATATACGGTATGCAGGCATACTACGTCATTGGCATATTTTAAGTGCTCATTTGATAGGTCTTCTACCTCTGACGCAGAACCAGTCTTTAACTCTTTAATTAACCTCTTTACTTCAGGAACTGATATCAAATTATTTTCTCTGGTCCCTCCCACAGTCGTTTCGCTGCAATCTATCTTAAAATTATCCCTACTCACACTGTTAAGAATGTTAGAGTAGTGGTTTTTACACAGCTTTGCAATTTCATCCTCCCCCGACACCCCATCGATTGTTGGAGGGGAGGACACTTTTGACACCCGTTTGATTCTTAACAAATTTCCAAAATTTGTTATTATCGTTATTTATGCGATCTTCACAGGCTTTTGATGCTGGAATAGACTCTTCTTCCTGTTTACATCGCCTTATGGCCGCCTTACACTGACCCCTACTTCTACACATATTCATGTATACTGGTCGTAATGTGGGTCTACTATGAAAGCACCACAAATCGTAGGCGTCTTTCGATTCCTTCTTCATGGGAGCAATAAAATTATTCCATCCAGGAATAATTTTAGTATGATAGTTGTAAGATTTAATCAGGGAGCTTCTTGCTTCTCTTAACAGGGACACTATTTTACTATAATACCTATCTATGAGTTTACAGTGAGAATCATTTGAGCAAGGATTATTACAGGCAAGATGCAAAATTTCTAAATTATTAAAGGTGACCTGTTCTGTCTTTGTATTCTATTCTCTGTTGCATATTAACATTAGACCAGTCGACGCGATTATTCTTACCTATTGAGTTCTTATGTCGTGTTGCGCATAAATTGATAAAATTAATTAATAGTGCTAGTGTCCACGATCAGACAGAAGGAACTCATGCAGAATATGAACTCTAACAATTCGATCCTTTAGATTATTACTAGTGAGACAATGATCAATCCACCTGGTGGTATCACTCATATCACTAACGTATGTGCAAAAAACTTCACATTTTTCTACGTGAAGGTCAAAATATGATAATAAAAACCCACTCTAATAGACTGAGTTTATTTCCACAACAGTTTCGATGCCCACTGGCATCCTCTTTTGGTGGATACAGAAAAACGAATGAACCAAAAACAAGAGGGAAAACAGTTCAGGGACCATTAAGAAATTTGCACCTAGGTTAGATCCCGTTCTCCCGACACCGGAAGGACATTTTTATTAAAGGGACCCGCTTACAAGTACATTCGCACAAATTTAAAACTATCTTGTTTTATACATACAGATTCTATTATTTTGACATAATTACTGCATTTATTATTGCATTTACGTTTTTTTTAACATTTATTATTATTACCTTTACACTAATTATTACATTTATTTTATTACCTCTATTATTACATTTATTGTATTTACATTTATTTCCACATTTATTACTTCCATTATTACATTTACATTTACGTTTATTATTCCATATACATTTTACCGAAAAAACGAATGCACCAAAAGCGAGTAAGGAAACAATCCAGAGACCTTTAAGAAACCCGTATTAAAGAACACAAATATGCCTTCAGAAGATGTAATACTAATAATGCAATTTTTTATCACGCCAGCCAAAATGATCATGCTATAGATTGGGAATCAAGTAAGTTATTTTATAAATTCAATAATTATGTCAAACGAAAAATAATAGAATCTGTATGGATAGAACAAGTGGATAATTTTAATTTGTGCGAAGGTACTTATAAGCTGGACCCTCTAATGAGGTTCTTGGTAAAAAAATCCCTTCTGGCGTCGGATGAACGGGTTCTAACCTAAATGTGAATTTCTTAAAGGTCTCTGGATTGTTTCATTACTCGCTTTTGGTGCATTCGTTTTTTCGGTAAAATGTAAGTGGAATAATAAACGTAAATGTAAATGTAATAATGGAAGTAATAAATGTAAATGCAATAAATGTAATAATAAAGGTAATAAAATAAATGTAATAATTAGTGTAAAGGTAATAATAATAAATGTTAAAAAAAACGTAAATGCAGTAATTATGTCAAAATAATAGAATATGTATGTATAGAACAAGAAGATAGTTTTAAATTTGTGCGAATGTACTTATAAGCTGGTCCCTTTAATAAAAATGTCCTTCCGGTGTCGGGAGAACGGGATCTAACCTAGGTACGAATTTCTTAATTGTCCCTGGACTGTTTTCCCTCTTGTTTTTGGTTCATTCGTTTTTCTGTATCCACTCGAAGTGGATGCCAGTGGGCATCGAAACTGTTGTGGAAATAAACTTTGTCTATTAGAGTGGGTTTTTATCACTAACGTATGAAAAATTACAACTGTTTACCCCTAATACATCTACATCACTTATACTTCATTTGGCCGACTCGTACATGTTACCCAATTCTACAAAGAATTCTGAGTTCACATGCGCGTTAAAGTCCCCCATTATTATAGAGTGAGAATATTTGGAGTTATATGATAATGACTTAATTTTATACAGCAAATCAATGTATCTATCTAGATTACTACCGTTGTTGTATGGTAAATAGTAGTTTACAATTAATATGCAATCATTGTTCACTTGTAATTCAATGCCTAACAACCTTACATTATCGCTTGTTAAAAATTTTATACGTTTCGACAAATTTGTCCTTTTTCAGAAAGCAACACCACCAAAAGACCTACCGTACATTAATTCATCTGAAAAGTCTACTGTTGATGACGCATGGTACATAAAGTCATCATGGATGGTAGAGAGGAATTTTAGCTCATGCTTAGGTGGTCAGTGCTTTTGCAAGCTTAATCAAATCTGCACTGTCACAGATTTTATGAACATCTACAATTGAATTCCTCACTGACCTTACGTTATATGAGACTATTTTCAACAAGTTATCCGCCATGACTGATAGAAAACTTATTATTAATCTGATTATTATTATACACAGTACAAATTTCAGGCATTACCATTAGGGCGCCTAGTGTTATGATTATTATTATTATTATTATTATTATTTTGCCTGTTATCAAATCTCCTGGAAAAGTGAGTAAACTCCTTAACAATAATACCGTCTGGCTACTGACTCATATTGTACTGGTTGAAATGCGAATTTACACCTTTAATTATTACTTTAAATGAGTTAAAATACGGAGATTTTGTGTTTAGTTTATTAACTAACAATATGCTGTTAGACCTCTTCCATTATGTGTCGAATATCGCTCCGTGAAGAGCGCCTGTTAACTGTGACCCACCCGTCCTCTTCATTCAATCTCCCTGAGGCAGGGTTCGCCTGCCTGGGGGATGGGTGGCACGACCTTGGGGGGATAGGAGGCCCCTCCCCTACTCTGTTGCTTGGTGAGGGTCTGTTAGCGATGTTTATATCTTGAAGGACGCGTGTGTACCTCCTTCTTCGGTGGGAGGGGGAGGAACTGCACGCCGACCGAGGCGGTTGAGTAATCGAACACCTTTATATTTAATTCACGTAACCTTTCCCAGTAATTTCGTTCTTTGCACCCATTGATCTTGGCTGTGAAGTTTCTCTAAATCCCTTCCAGTTGTCTTCTTTTTTATCCGGAGATGCTGAGACCGAGCAATATTCCAACTTGGGTGTGAACAGTGTTTTCAATAACAGTTGTTTAAAGGTTCTCACTATCTACCCAGGTATTCTGTTTGCTCTGTTTACTGCTATCTTATTTTGTGTTTCAAATTTCGCATCATCATTCATTACAACTCCTAAATCTTTTGCTTTAGAATTTCTCTGAATTTCCTCTAGATTTGGGGTATAGTATTCCATGGATTTAGGTCCTCCCTTTTTCCTACCATAACAATTGAAATTTCTCAGCGTTAAATTTCATATTGTTGTCTTCCAACCACTTGTAGATTCTGTTCATGTCTACTTGCTGAGATCCTATATCCTCTGGGTTTCTTATTTTTCTACTAATCTTGATTTCATCGGCAAAGGATGTTACTGTGATGTCCCTTTTAACTTCTCCATCTATGTCAGTTCGTATGATTATGAAACGTAATGGGGCTAATACTGTTCCTTGTGGTACTGAGCTGAGAACCTCTGATTCTGATGAAGATATTCCTTGAACTGTAACGACTTGCCACCGCTCACTAAGGAAATTATATATCCATTTTCCTATTTTTCCGGTTATTCTCATATATTTCAGTTTATGTATTATGATTCCATGGTCACACTTGTCGGTGTATATATGGTTAGGTTAAGTCTTGATATTTTTGTTGAAACTAACGAAAATATCAAGACTTATCCTAACCAATCGTCAAGGGCGGACAGTTGACCTAACCGGGCATTCAATAATTTTCCCGTACGTTTCGATTAATTTTAGGCAACTTTTACCTAATAATTTTTTCTCTCGAGGAGCCGTTTCCGTGTTTTTGGGTGGAACAGATACACAGACAAACAGACCGACAACATATATATATATATATATATATATAGATTTTTAAAAATTCAAAGTTTTTTCAAATCAAAAAAATATATAATTTTTTTGCTGGATCGTAAATGCATAGAGTGAAAAGCACGCGCTAGAGCTCCGCCCACTTTATGACGTGTCTATGATGTCACTATCTTTCAACCAACCAATCCGGAATACAGAAGGACAGACGGACGGACAGGGCTCCCTTTTTATAGTATGGATGAAAGTGCACCGATTGTTTTTAATTCATTCGGAGATTGTTCATAATTCCACCGCTGAATAGAGAATTGTGTTCCATCTATGATAATTGTAATGCATTTGATAGCTCTTCAAAATTAGCAGGTATGCTTCTTATGTTTAGAGTTAGTATCATAAACTTATTGAAATTTAGATGGTTGGAACCTTTGTCATTTATATCGAAATAAACATTCTCGAAGACAATATGTGACTGATTCAAAAATCCATCATCGCCTTCGTGTTTATTTCGCCATAGTTCTAAGAGGCTTGGAAGATCTTTCAGAGAAGTATGAGACATAGTTTGGAATCCGACTAGAAAGAGAAAACAATAAACCTTAGGGAAGTTAAAAGGAATGGAAAATTTGGGCAGGATGTTACAAATGAAATATACAGTAAGGCACTTTTCTGTTTGGGAATTATATATTGATTGCGGTCTTCCAACAATAGCATGAGCAAATGAAAATGATAGTATCATAAAAATAATAGTAGTCAAAGTAATAACAATAATAATATAATAATTAATAAGAATGATAGATGGCAGTAATAATAAAAAAATAAATAAAAATATTAATGATAAATATAAGTAATAATGAAAGTAAATAGCAAAATTGACAATTTGCATCAGGCAGGTTCAGTTACCGTTTACGGTAAGTTTTGAGGAAATCACTGGGATGGCGGTAATTTTGATCAGATAACGAAAACTAAACATTTAAAAGCTCTTCAGGCAAATTTAGTTACTGTTTTTGGCAAGCCTACTTTGAAATTTCAGAAAGTAAGATAGCAGCAAAGTAATGATAATAGCAATAAATATAACAACCATAGCTACGAGGGCGGAAATAAAGATAATATACTCGTAATATACTCGTATTATTATCATCAATTATTAGCCATTTTTAAATTAATTTTTATAGATATACCAACCACAGCAACAATGGATCAAATAATGACAGTAGTAAATACTAAGGGTTCTTACTTTAAACACATATGATAGTAATAACTAGAATGTACTCATATGATTATCATTAATTATTATTACTGGGAGATCTATTGATGTGGGCTTGTGAGTGAACGTTTGCATTAATCGGGACGGGGGCTATGAAGTTATTTGAGTTATTTGGAAGAAAATTTATTTGCATTAGAAAATTATTAAAGTCATGAACAGATTTTATTGGAACTCTTACACCGGTCAGTGATCTCTTTACATATATATATTGCCCCATTACGAGCAAAGCACTTCGAGATCTCACCTGGGAAGGCTTTCCCGAAATATCTTATCCTTATGACAATCTAGTCTCCAAAATCGGCTTATAATTGAAAGAGGACTTTAATTTATCTTGAAATATGTAAATAAAATTTAGTTTAAACCAAGAACTTCATTTAAAAATCGAGTCAGATTCTCTCACTAATGCTTCCTAAGGAAACGAACTGTTTACTTATCATATATAACCTGAAGAAGTATACGAAAATGGTATCGAGATAAAATGTCACAAGTTACATGTCTTGTAACATGTCTTGCAAGTAACATGCAAGTAACATGGCTTGCAAAAAAGGAAACTCTTCTGGGTCTTTTCAGTTTTAGGTCCGGCATTGGATTTTTTCCATGTTTTTGGTACAGACGTAGATTTTTACGCTGATTCCATTTCTGCAATCCGCTTCTTGGAAAAATAAACAGGAAAAAAGTTATGGCCCAAAGCTTATATTCAAATATCCACCTATACCTAACCTAACTTAACCTAACCTACCCTACCCTACCCTACCCTACCCTACCCAAACCAAACCTAACCTAACCTAACCAAACCAAACCTAACCTACCCTGCGTATGAACGCACCGAACAGCTCGAAGGGTGCAGCTTCAGTTACAAAACAGTGAACCACAGCGAAAACTTCGTGGACCCTTCAACTGGAGCAACACGCAATGGATAGAATCGACGTGGAACCAACTCAAACGCGGTAACAAGCGCCGGTGTGGTACGCACCGTTCCATGATCGACTCTTATCTCTGCGAGTTTCTCTGGCGTCGCCGACACGCAGGCAAAGATCTAGTGCGCCAAATGCTGAACGATATTGCGCAGTTTGGCAAGTAGCAAACTTTGGTTTGTTCCGTTCTTTGTTCTGGAAACCTGTAAACGTAATAAACTTGCACATAACTTTTTTCGTGTTTATTTCTCCAAGAAACGGATTTGGAAATGGAATCAGCGTAAAAATCTACGTCTATGCCAAAAATATGAAAAAAAATCCAATGCCGGACTTAAAACCGAAAAGATCCACTCTTCTTTTACCTCCGCCCAAGCATCACTCCTTTCTTTCCACGCAAGGGGTAAATAAAATTTAGTTTAAAGCAAGAACTTTATTTAAAAATCGAGTCAGATTCTCTCATTAATGCTTCCAAAGGAAACGAACTGTTTACTTATCATATGTAACCTGAAGAAGTATACGAAAATGGTATCGAGATAAAATGTCACAAGTTCTAAGAAGTAACATGTCTTGCAAAAAAGGAAACTCTTCTTCTACCTCCGCCCAAGCATCAACCCTTTCTTTCCACGCAAGGAATTCAAGGGTGAACAAGATATAGCGCAGAGAGGCTGGCTTTCTCCCTCCACCCCTCGCGCTTCTTCACCCTCAGCCGAAGAGGCACCCCTTCGTCAAGAATACAAGAATTCAACGGAGTTAAACGACAGGAATACTAAACATTTACAGGTAGAAATAAGCAATTAGCATCGTAGACATGGAGTTTGTTTTCTTTTATCTTGAACCATACAAAAGAAAAAAATGAAGAATAAATTAAAATAAGAAAATAACGAACGGAAACAGCGCATAAACGAGTTAAATGAGAGCGTATATATTATTGAAAACAGGCTTGAAAACTGAACCAAAGTAAATGAAAATTTGACAACAATCTAAAAAAAGGAACGCGCAAAGATTTGTACGCCATCGCGGGTCATGGCATCCGGCAAGGGTCCCCAAATGAACACACAAACAAAACTATCAGAGATGCCTTACGAGAAAAACTTTGTATAAACGTACCACAAAATATCATTACAGATACCCAACGAATAGGAAAAATGAAAAACGAGTGACAAAAAAACTTTGGAAATCGGAAATCCGAAGTGTACTGATTAAACCGAATAATTAGTAACTCTTAATAGTCATTCCTATTAATGTATGCACACACACACACACACACACACACACACACACACACACACACACACACACACACACACACACACACATATATATATAGGATCTGTCAAAAAAAACTAAGCCAAATTCAAACCTTTATTAAAACAAAACATTTATCTAATTAAGTTGAATTTTTTACACAATAAAATATAGGTAATCACCTATTATCCTTTAAATTTCTATGACGATATCTTCAGATTTGTTAATTTTATTAATAATTAACTAAAAAGTGAGATTCTCATACTTAACATGAAAATTTTTTTTTACGATATATTGTAGATAATTTTTAGTTTAATAAAATTAAAAGAACTGTTCTATATGATTCCCTTGCATTTCTATCACTTTTTTTTATCTTGGTCTGAATTCGTCTATTGCTCGATTTATTTGCTCTTGGGGGAGCTCTGCCCATTTTGCGATAATCAACTCACGCAAATGATTGACATCCCTTATTCTGTTCTTATACACTCTCTCTGCCAAGTTTTCCCATATTCCGTAGTCTACAGGGTTTAGGTCAGGACTGTTAGGTTCCAATTATTCGGTTCCAGAAATTCAGGCACATTCTTTTTCAAATATTCGATGGTTGTTTTGGCAGTATGTAATGTTGCACCATCTTGTTGAAAAATAAAGTAACCTTGACTAGCCAAGTTTCTCATTTCTGGAAGCATTTTCTCAAGCAGGGTATTTGAATAATATTGAGCATTAATTTTCACTCCTGGCTCAATAAAAAATATTGAAGTTTTTCCCAACTTGGACACTCCAACAGAAACCATGACGCTAGAAGAAAAGTGACTCCTTGTTGCGTACAGTCTTTCATCTTGGATTTCATTTTTCTTCGCAACATCAGAATAAACCCGGTCATTCTGTGAGTTTCTTGGTGGCTCTACCGTAAAACGTTTTTCATCCGTAAAAAATGTCTTGAAAAGTTTATCTTCAGTTATTATACGTAAAATACGTTTGGATTTCTCAACTCTTTTCTGACAGTTTACTTCTGACAATCTTTGTCCATGCACTCTTTTAAATGGTTTAATTGCAGATCAGATTTAATAATCCTTCTTACGCTTGATTCTGATATTTCTAGTTCTTTTGATATTTGAGCAGGTGTCATGTGGCTACCAGGTCGATCCTCTTGACTAAGGATACGTTCCCCCACTTTCTGAATATTTTCATCTACTCTAACTGATTTTGGTCGCCCACTACCAACCTTCCTTTCAATGCTTCCTGTTTCATCGATAGTTCTCAATAAGTAATCTAAACCCGATCTAGTCTATCCTTTATAATCGAATTCAGAAAGTAATTTCCTTGCGCTATAACCTTTTTCAACTCTATAATGCTTTATAATTATTTTATCTTCATGTGAGAATGGCATATTTAGACGTATTCACGAAAAATTTTAAATCTAAACAAATTCTGAAAAAGAGAAAAAAGAAGATATTACATAATGAGAAAAACTGAAATTTTCGCAATCTGTAGAAATAACCGCATAACTCCTAAAATATTTAAAATAAAGTTATAAAATTATCACAGATTATTTATGAGCCTTTTATTTATTTAGTGTAAAAAAATATTTGAAATCTCTATCAAATTGTGCATTTTATAGAGATTTAAAATTGGCTTAGTTTTTTTTGACAGACCCTCTATATATATACACACACACACACACATATATATATATATATATATATATATATATATATATATATATACACACACACACACATATATATATATATATATATATACACACACACACACACACACATATATATATATATATATATATATATATTGCAACTTGTAAATATTACTAAACAAAGAAAATCGCCTATTATATATGCAAAATTCACAATTTTAAAATAGGTGCAGCCACAAGTTATATAAATTATGTTAAAAGTTTCTATTATATTACGCCATAATTATAATGTGCCTCATTTATCTGTATTTTTGTAACTTTAAGATTGTCATCAGTTCTAATTTGTAATAATAGAAATTACTTATTTTGGTATTTCAACTTGTTTAGTTTACCGTATTGTTTACCATTTTTCTTATCTATTATTACTATTATCATACCGTATTGTTCACCATTTCCTTTTCTATTATTTCGAAGATTATTTCAATTTACATTTGTAATAACACAGTTAACTAAATGCAACTTTATTTTATGTTTTACTAATTCTACTTATATTTCTTCTTTTCATTTGTAAAAATAGAAATGAATCTCAAAGGCTTTTGCATGAAAAGGTGTCATGCTTCGCAAGGACATATTCAGATAAGAATACTATAATTAAACGACTTGTCACTAAAAAATACAAAATTAAACGTTAATGCCAACATTGTGTAAATCAGTATGGATGTGGTGTATAGCTTATGTAATGTGTTCTTTCTGAATAAAGATCATTATTATTACTATTACTTTTAAATATAGATAAGACACTTTTGGCAAGTAATTAAGATTCAAAAAAGAAAAATGATTTAGGCCTGTTATAAACGAGTTGCGATAATACTCGTACACGCCTGTAAGTACCAAGAACTTCAAAGAGTGTCGATTCATACTCAATCTGATTTTGATAACTTCTAATCTTGTAATTTTAACATTTTATGATTTTATAATTTTTGTAGTTCAATTTTACGATTTTATTGCAAATACATATATAATATTACGTTCTGATTTACGTTTTTGCTTTACAACAACCGCCTTTTTTTATTTCCTCTTGCAAATATTGTTTTTTGTATATGTTTTGCCTAATATATTTTTATGCAGGAATTAATTACAATATTAATTTAACCTCTAAATCATAACGAACACATTAAATAGTCTCAATACTGTAAATGAAATCATTGAACCTGAAAATTTAATCAAGAGTAATTACATCTTAGAAGACAACTGAGACAACTTTTTATTTAAACAAGAAATACAATAATGGAAACTTGTCTTTCCTAAACTTAAACATGTAGTTTTGTAGCCCTCCCAGATGAATTGACAATTGTGCTAAAATTATTACGACACATTATTATAACGCATCACCTTAACTGGAACTTAGTTAAATGAGAGTAAAATATTTTTTAACATCCCAGGGTATATAACCTACCATAGAGACGAGCGTATCAATACGGGTGGAGGTGTAAGCATATTTGTAGAAGCAAAGAGCAAGAGTAAATGTATCGAAGATCTGACAAGCATAAGCGATAATTCAGAAACCCTTGCAATTAATTAAAATGTTTATAACGTTTACAATTCAATTTTAGGCATCTACTTACTACCAGCTGGTAACTTATCAACTTTTATTACCAATGTTGATAGAATTTTAACTTCTGATTATATCAGTAACAATTGTGTCGTTGCAGGACATAAAAACTGATATCACTGAAGAATAGTGTAATGAGAACACACACTTCCTTCACAATATCATGGGTGCAATTGACTTTAAATTGGATATTATAACGCCAAGAAGCCTTCCCAATGACATTACAGTAGAAATTCGATTGTGCTAGATAAAATTTGGGTACTTTACTGCATCTTAGATACAATTATATTAAATATCACATATCATTTGCTTACGTACACTCTGTTAATCACCCATTTTAAACACAAGAAAATATTAAAGTTCACTACAGATCTTATAGTTAATAATATACTAAAATTCATTTTAGAAATAACATCCTTTGACTGGTCTGGAATAACTGAAAATAATCACGACAATGGAACAAAATTTCAAACATTCTCAAGCACATTAATGCAGTGACTTTCAGTGTACTGGTTGCCACCCAGTACTGGGTTGCGAAATATCAATCACTGGGTTACTAGGTGTATAAAATTCTTTCTACAAAGCAGTTACGTGAAATTATTGCAAACTAGTTTCTGAAATTGGTGCGTAAAACGAATCGCCTCAATTTTATTTATGGTATTTATATTGCATTTTAAATGGTTTTTCAATTGCGATGTCAAGTTATTAATTGAAGTGAATTAATTAAAGTTAGCACGTATTGCCCTTTATCGTGATTTTATGAAAATACGGGTCAGAAGATATTGCTTTGGGTCGCGAGGATTAAAGTTTGGATTAAAGTTTGAAAAACACTGCATTAATGGATATATTCAATACAAATTTTCTTGTTAAATCAAAACTAATATATAAAACTAAATACAACAACCAATGGATCACCTCAGCACTCACTATGAGTATTAAACACAAACATACTCTTTTTAAATTATGGAAAACTGACAGTATCCATGATCAGACATAAAGAGTAGTAGTAGTATGGACGCAAAAGGAGAGATGCAGAGCAATTGCAATGTTGATCAAATGTTGCAAGGTGCCAACCCCCCCAGTGCCACCCCTCCCCCAGTGCCAACCCCAAAAGGGTGCCCAAACAAAAGGAGGAACTGGGGGGACTCCGCCTAACCTGAGAGAGAGAGAGAGAGAGAGAGAGAGAGAGAGAGGAGAGAAGAAGAGACCATCCATCGTTTGCGAAACGCAGACGCATAAAGAAAGCTCAGGTAGCCTCACTTGGCTTAGAACTCGAAATCCTCCAGTTGGCTTAATCCGCCAGTTGGCTTAATCTGGCTTAGAAGGCAGCTGTATATATATTAATTAACTTTTCAGCTGCCAGATTGCGCTATTTATTTGGAGATATTCTTGACAGTTGGATTAGAAATCGCTCAGTCAGCTTAGAAGGCGTAACCAGCCATTTGACGTAGTAATGATCACAGCCATTAGAAGGCCTAAACCGACAGTTTCCTTAGAATGTTGCCACAGTATGAATGTTCGTAACACGGAATAAATAAACACTTTTAGGAGCTCATTCCAGCAACAGCACATGGTGAGATGAGGGCTACAACGAATCATCTAAGTATAGTTTTTTAGGAGCTCATCCCATCAACACCACGTAACCGAGATAAGGGCTACAAGCAATCGTCAAAGTATAGAGTTTTAGGAGCTCATCCCATCAACACCACGTAGCCGAGATGAGGGCTACAGCCAATCGTCTAGACCTTAAGAAATCTCAGCAGTAATACAGTATTACACGCAGTGCTGCCACTCAGATTTTTAGGAAATCCCAAGAATTGACCTAAAAAATCCCAAGAATAACAAAAAAATCCCAAGATAATAAAAACATTAAAATAAACAAAGAAAACATTAAACTAACTCTATTTTAATTATATTTCCTCGTCAGGCTCGTCTTCTTCGACGTCTGCAGAAAGACGGACAGTCTCATTATTTTCTTTTTGCTCTTTAAGTCTTTTTTCATATCTTTTATTTACTGTGCCGCCTTCAAGCTCTCTTATTAATGTTTTTGTCGGCTGCCAGGTAGTACAGGTTGCTTCATTTCTAGTTAGCACTGTTTTGCCAACAGCCTATCTTTTACAGTTTCTGTTTTTAAGGCATTAGTTATTTTTGTTTTCACAAGGTTCACCTTCGAGAAAATTCTCTCAACACATGCGGATGAATGTGGCAAAACGGTTAAGTTTGTCATGAAATAGGACAATAAAGAAAATTTACTATTATTTAAGCCATCCTTGATGTTACTTAATGAATGCCAATACTTCAGGATAATCTCCGTAGGAATAGTCAATTTATCTGCAGAAAGTCGAAAGCTCCTACACTGGTGGTCTAGTTCATTTAGCTTGGGTTCCGGTACAAGTGAAGCAAAGTGTACAGCCAAAGGTGTGATAGTTGATGGCGACTGGTGAATGTCACTTGCTACTTTTGGGTCCAACACTCTTAATTTTGAGACGATACCGTCTTCACTGAATGGAAATCTTTTCTTAATTTGGAAGGCAAGTTCTACAAGAACCTTTAAGCAATCATTTCTAAATCTGTGCAAGCATCATCTTTAAATGGTTCATTGATCAAATGAGATATTGCTCTACCACCAAGATAAACGTCTTCTATGTTTTTATGGTTGTTTTTAATGCAGGGGTCAATTTCAGATAATTTCGTTGTTTGCAAAATTTCGTCTTTAATAAAGAAACTAAGTATGTTCTTGTACTCGGATGATACCGTTAGGTACAGTTGATGCAGTCTAAAGCGTTCTGACTGAAAATCTAAATTAAGTGCATTCACTTTCTGCAGGATGTATTGGAGAAAAAGAAGCATGTGCTTGGTTCCGCAGTTGATTAGAGTTTCATAAATTTTGTAGCCACTATCAATTTTATCTGTCTTTGACTCACTCTGAAAGTACAGAACTAAAGCATCGTACTGTTCTAAAATAACTGATATTACTTTTTCTCTCGAGAGCCACCTGGTTTGAGCAAGTTTGGGAATTTTGTGTTTGGTTGTGTTGGCAACTTCTTGAATAAGTGAAAAATCTCTT
This sequence comes from Bathynomus jamesi, assembly GCA_023014485.1. NCBI lineage: Eukaryota > Metazoa > Arthropoda > Malacostraca > Isopoda > Cirolanidae > Bathynomus > Bathynomus jamesi. The sequence goes on along the minus strand of JAJOZX010006217.1, from coordinate 110,733 downwards.
TGCCTTTTACTGCTTCTTGAGAAGTAAGAAGTTAAATCTTTAAGAAAAGTTTCTAAGTATGATGGTAAAACACTGACTGCGTGACTAGCACAAAGGGCAAATGAATGGCAAACACATCCCATGACAAAGACTGATGGGACATCATCAGTCAACAGTTTTTGAAAACCACTATTTACTCCCATCATGGAGGAACAGTTATCGCTGCCAAAACCGATGATATTGTCTAGAGGAATATTTCTCTCTTGTAAAAGATCTTTGACAGCATTATAAAGGCTTTGAGCAGTTCCGTTTTCTACAGAAACTGTATCCAACAATGCATCAACTACATCCTGTTTATCAGCATCGAAATAACGAACCACAATTGCCAAAATTTGAGTGACGGAAATATCTGTGCTTTCGTCTATGATAATTGAAAATTTTTGTTTCTTGCAAATATCAGTTAGTGCTAACTTTTCATGAACTGCTATTCCATCCTGAATAACATAAGAAATTTTAGTTTTCTTCATTGCTACCTTCGTAGCAATCTGACTGTCAGGGAATGCCCTTTTACATACAGCTACAAAGTGCTCAGCATGAGCAAACGGTATGTTATGCTCAGAAAAAAACCAGCAATAAGCAATTCACTCTTGGCTATTTGTTCGGATTCTGTAGATTGTTTTTTATTAAGAAATTGAGTGATGTCAATATTAGATTTTGCACTTTCGAAATTAGTTTTATGTTTTGCAGAATTTCTATGCTTAATTAGTAATGATCTATTTGCATTTTTCAATGTAAAGTTGCAACACTTACAATAACTGGCATCTTTATTGTTCTTGTCCTGCTGTAGCCAATCTTTAAACTCGGGATCTTTTAGCCATTCCTCATTAAAGGTTTGGTTATACCACTTGATTTTCTTCTTTGGTGATTCCATAATTATGGGTAAAACCGTGATTATATAATTAATACGTTGAAAAAGCACACTTTAAAGAATAGGTCTACCGCAAATCGCAGAGCACAACACTCACTGACCATTGCACGACGCTGACACGTTGCAAAGGGTGAAGGGAAACTAATGCACCAAACCAGCGTTGCCAAAGCTTTTTTTCAAACAAAATAAAGAAATCTAGAAGCCAAACCTATCTAGGATAATGGGCTATATAGCTATTTATAAAAGATAAAAAAAAAAATTCAGCGTTGATATAATATCAGAATTAAAAAATAGAAACTTAATTTTTTATTACAGCTAAATTTTTTAGAGAAAATAGAGATAATAAAAGGAACTAGTTTTTCACGCGTAAGAAAAAATCGGTGCTCCGTTTCAGCTGGCTCTGACTACTGACTAGACGAGACGCCGCACACCATTACGACTTAACCTTGTTCAAAACATGTTTTGAACGGCGATCAAACAAGTACAAGCGACTGTCGTCATGACAAATTTGTTCTATTACCAATAATATGACATCAAATGAATTTTATAGATTTATAAAAATTAATAAAGGATCGTAATGAAAAATACATAAATAGTAACAAATTTCGTTAAAGTAGTAACAAAAGTACAAACAAGATATAAAGTAACAAATTTGTTACTATAGTAACAACTTCGGCAACGCTGCTGACCAAACGCAGTCTAATTAAACGGTTACTGAACGAAAAGTAAACAAGAACTAAATGTGTACAATACCTGTTGTATGTCTTCAGTACTTATCTCTCATTTTAATTATTTAATAATTATTACCAGTCTTTTCATGTATAATATAATTCGCTTTATATAATTGTTTTTTAATGAAAACAAGAAGAAATTAATAATAATTTTCACTTTAACTTAGTTGGTATGAAAAATCCCAAGATTTCGACAGTTTTTCAAAATATATCCCCAAATCCCCAGGTCGAGGCTGAAATCCCAAGATCTTTGGAAAAATCCCAAGCAGTGGCAGCCCTGATTACACGGCCGCTGGACCTACGGCATTACTTACCCACACCTGACCAAAGCCGCCTTACCCACCGCTTTTACTTACCAGCTCCTGAAAGACCAACAAGGTCTCTAAATACGACCCAATAGACAGAGCTATTAAGCATAAGCAAATACGTTTGTAGGACTAGGGGTAGATCGACAAGGTTTCAAAAAAAGGGCAACAGTAATAGTTTTTCTATTAAGCTTCTCATGGGAGAAAATCAACATGAGGCCAATTTGACATTTGGCAGTCATTCTTTTAAACAAAAACCGAATCTGATAAACTAAATTTAATGCCAAAACAAATTTTCACCTTAATTTACAAATTTATCCTTAAACTATAACATAAAAAGCATTTATATGATTTAAAAAAAAAAAGAAATTAAATTAGGGGTAACTATTTCATTTCTCGTCTTTCACCCATTTATTGTGTTTCAATACAAATTTATCTTTAAGACACCAATATATCTTTAAACCTTATTACAAAAAAAATATTAATATAACTTTATATTAAAAATAGATTGTATTTCGCGGTAACTATTTCATTTCTCGTCTTTCGCCCAAATAGATAGATTCCATTTCGGGGTAACTTATTAATTTTTCCTGTTATCTAACTATGATATTTTGTTTCAATATAAATTTATCTTTAAGACACAAATATATCTTTAAACTTTATTACAAAAAAATATTAATATAACTTTATAATAAAAATAGATTCTATTTCGGCATAACTTACTCATTTTTCCTCTTTAACGCAACTATTTTGTTTCAATGTAAATTTATCTTTAGGACACAATTATATCCTTAAACTATAACATAAAAACGTTAATATAATTTTTAAAACAAAATAGATTCTATCTGTGGAATGAATAAGTCATATTTGGTAAAGACACGCCCCCAGAATTCGCAGCTCGTCCAATTACAACCCAATGGGCTGGGCATGAGAACGAATCCCGGATCTCTGGTTGGCGGAAAGTCTCGTTCTCACACAGGAAACTCGCGAATCAAATATTGGGGTGTTCTGAGGGTGGGGCTAATCGGGGTTACGTATATAAAAGGAAATATTTTCAGGTGGATTCCACAACAGTGATTTTTAGCAACGAGTAACTACACATTCTCTCATCATGGAACACATCATCTTTACTGCTCCGCTGTGGGGAGCAGTAAAGCTCCATCTTTTCGCCTCTTTTTGCATCTTTTCGCAGCGGCCGATCGGAATGATCTTCTTTCCACACAAAACGCTAATGATATCTGCAATGACCCTCCGTTTGAACCAGCTGAAGACTCTACCCTCGAGATGTGAGTATAAGAATTTATGTAACCATATTTCTATTTTATTTTTGTGTCCTATATTTATTCGCGAACTTGTTATTTATTTTAGTGTTCCTGAGAATACCATTAAGCAAAGCGCTCGAGCCCAATTCTGTTTCCTTCGTAGTTATTTCATATATATATATATATATATATATATATATGTATGTATATTATAGAATGACGGTGTCCATTCAAAGTGAAATTTTATTACGCGTTTGTTTCTCTGGGTAGAGTTTTGTAAAATTAGTTTAAGCTCACTGCAAGGCGTTCTTTACATGTTTACTACAAGGTACTGTGCTAGGCTTTCTGTTTATATATATATATATATTATGGGTGGTCGAAGTTGGTACCAGAAAACGAATAAACATCCAGTAGTTGTCGTTTCATCTATTAAATGTGAAAATCACAAAGAAATGCATTTTCATAAAAGATCAGAATGCGAATTTAGCTTTTAAATTTTTAATTTTTTCTGTTGTCGTTTCATGCGTGAAATCCCGTATGCGGCATACGCGCAACCAAAACAAAGCAAACCCAAAATTATTAACTTGTTTATATACGCATAAATATCAACGTTTTGCTTGTATTTTTATATAATTATTAATTATGCATCTTTATTAAAAAATAATGGTAAAATATTATATTTCCTGTGACCGTTCACGCTTATTTCTTACATATTGCTATTCGCATTAACACTTTTCATTATCTTTCAGATTTTCCGGTGTAAATAATGGCGAAAGCGAAAACAAGACACCTGACCCGAAAGAAAAGTGAAGAAAAGTATGGAGGTGGTCCTTGTGAATTATTAATGATCGAACCAAGCACTTACAGGCAGCTGATTCAATACTATTATGACCTTAATCATGCTAACCCTTGCGCAGATTTTTGGGCCTAAGTGCAGCAAGTTAGCAAGGATTTAAAATCCAATTGGTCTTCAGTGAATCCAAGGCTGCCTTTGATTAATGACAAATCCATTGACAGAAAGGTTAAAGACCTACTCACTCTTGTGAAAGACATTAATCGCAAGCATGCTAAGGCAAGTGTCAAGCGAAATCTGGATGGTAACTTGGACAAACTTTTGGATATTTCTGCCTGTTGCTGTTCTTTGGATATTTTGCCTTGCAGTGATTCAAGAGTATACTGTAAGAAGGACAAGTGTACACAAGAACACATCATCTGTGTTTGCCCTCGAAATGCAAAGGTGCCACTTGAAGAAAGAGCACACCTTCGTCATCAGCGATCCAAAACAGGTCCTAAGGGTGCATACTAGCTGTCTTCAGTGGACACAGCTGCTGCCAAACGAGACAGGAAGGCCAAACAAGGACAGCAACATGTACTACCTCAGGAGGAAGTTGAGCTAGTAGGATCTTTCATACAGCCTACAGAGTTGCCTGGACTTACAAGCAGTTCATCTGGTGGCGAGGTAAGTTTCCTTTTATTTATATTCATTAATATAATTATAAATAAATAAATAAGTAAATAGATAAATAAATAAATAAAAAAAAACAAATTAAATAAATAAATAAATAAATAAACAGAAAATGCATTAATATTTTCCATTTAGTTTCAGGAAGGAGAAGATGAATGGCAGCCTAGGAAGAGGCCTTCAGGAGACTACAGCCTTTTAAAGTTTCCCAGATATGCTATGGAACTTGTCAGAGGTGAATGTTCATCAAATCTGGGCGCAGCTCTTGGGAATGCCTTGCTCCATGACATCAAACACCTACTGAGACCTGAAGTTGACATCAATCACATCATGATTGAAAAGTGCAAATTAGACAGGGCCAAAGCCCAAATTAGGGTAGTTAGTGAGGGTGTGGAATCAGAGAAAAAGACACAGCTCATTTGTGTTGGTTTGGATGGGAAGGTTGACGAGAATACCATGAATTACAAAGAAATAGAGACACCTGAAGGGGAAACTGTTCTCAGAAAGTGTGTTGACGCAGAACATCACCTCACCTTCACCTATGAAGATGGAAAATCTCCTGGCGCCTACTTGACCCACAGAACAATTCCTGTTATAGGCGCCACTGGTGAGGTCCTTGCTCAGGAGACATTTAGAGTTCTTGAAGAATATAATAGCCTTGAAAGTATCCGAGCCATTCTTCTTGATAATACCGCAACCAACACTGGCTGGAAGAGTGGTTTAGTGGTAAAACTTGAAGAAACTCTGGGGAGGAAACTGCACACTATTGGTTGCGCACTGCATCAGAATGAACTCCCACGAAAAGCTCTTTTCAAAAAAATGGATGGATTGACAACTGGCCCAAGAATTTTCATTGGGCCTCCTGGGCAAAGGTGCGCAGAAGATATCCAGGATGAACCTCAGGTACAGTTTGAAGCTGTGGAAACTCCAATCATTGAAGGGTACATTCCAGAGGAAGTACTGGAAGACCTCAGTCATGATCAAAGGCTTCTGTATGAGTATTGCAGAGGGATCGGATCAGGAAGAGTAGATGACAGATGGGCTGCTTGGAAGATTGGTCCACTTAACCATGCAAGATGGTTAACTCTTACCATACGACTTCTTTGTTTGTACACAAGAGACAACAGACCAAACCTGAATTTGAAAAAGTTGGTCCTTTACATTGTTCGAGTTTATGCTCCTGCATGGTTTGAGATAAAGGCATCCTCTAAGCTGCATGATTCTCCTCGCATCCTCTTCTCTGCTATCAGCCGACTGAGGCTGATTCCATTTGATGATGTGAAACGCAATGTAAAACAGAACATTCAGGGTAATGTTTTCTGCCTCCGACCTGAGAACATCCTCTATGCCATGGTGAAAGATGATGAAGACAGAATCAGGAATCTTGGGCTTCGGACTATACTCACTCTCAGACAGATAATTTTGCGCTTCTTGTAATTATTATTTTTTTTTTGCCAAAGCTGTTATTCTCCAAAAAATATGGAAAAAAATATTATAATTGTCACTTTAAGTGGGTAAATTGTTTGTATTATTGAAACGGCAATATTTGAGTACTATGTTTCATTTATATTTATATTTTTATTTATATTTATATTTTCATTTTCATTTTTCATTTATAGAATGGACAGCAACCAGGAAGCAGGGAAGAAAATTCCCCAGGTGAATTGGAATGCAAATCACTGGCATGAGCTCATCGACCTCACTGACCCTGATGTCATGGAACCACCTACCACACAGCACCTATCTGGTGAAGAAATTCAGCCATTCATGGACACTAACACTAAGCCAGACATTCCAGAGTTGCCTTCTCGCTCTCAGTGTTGAGAGGAGTGTGAAATTAGTGACAGAGGCTTCCCATACCGTGTACGGGTTCGAAACTCGTCACAGATGTATCCTTACTAAAGTACTGAGCAGGAGGATGCTTCTTGCATTTATGTCAAAAGGACATTATTCTCAATTGTATGATGATTTATATGAATAGTTTTTCTTTTTACATGAGAACATGTGATTTTTTTGGATTTATCACCTTTTGAAAGTATTTTTTCAAGTTTTGTAGCCAAAATATGTGAATAAATTAGCAAAAATGCGTGTTTTCAACGAAATTTTATCATTTTACACTTAAAACACATGATATACATTAGGCATTGTCTCCTCTTGGGATAGAAAATGATATTGAGTTGCTACATCTACAATTAGTTAATATTATGTCTTCAAAAATGACGAGTTTACCTATCGCGTATGACGAAAATTGGGTCAAAAACCATAACAAACTTTAATTGCAAATCCGCAAGCAGGCCCTTATCCGATTGCTCTAAAGATTTTTTTGGGTTCATTTCTCAATCAAACCTAACTACTGGGCACTTATTTACCTTGCGATTTCAAAACATATGGAAAATCAACCCGCCCTAATATATATATATATATATATATATATGCTCCTCTGTGTATATTTTCCTGAAAACAAATGGATTTTAATTACAAAAGATTCATTGTGGATGAATCGTTAATTGTTTAATATCTGCCAGGGGCTCGATACTCTATGACGGTGCTTAGTCATCCTTCCACACAATATGGCTATTATTAGAAAAATGTATGAACTAATCAAGTTAATATCCTTTCTCCTTAAAGGTCTGACGAGGATCTGACAAGTGTTATACCTACTTTTCGTGACATTTTGAAGAAACGCAAATAACCGACGGTGATTTGAGGATTCACAGCGCAGCCAACCCAGTGACATGAATACAGAGCTCGAAGTATTGACTCACGTCCAGTCCAACGATTGTCAGGTCGTCGTGGAACTAATGTAAGCTTTTGTAGTTTCGTTAAGAACAAGACAGTGTATTTTTATCAAGTTATTAAATGATAGAAATCATGTTTTTTAAATTAGTACAATTCAGCTTAAATTAGTTACAGATTTAGCATCCAATAAATAAGATACAGAGCACAAGACAAACATTATTGGGGACATCTTATATTTTACACAATATTGTTCGAATTATACATTTTATATATACGAATAAAACTTTACACAATACATCGATTACGCACAAATGTGAACCTTTTTTTTTATCTGCATGCATATCAATTCATCATTCAGCTCAGTGTGACACGGGTCGAATAATTTAAAAAAAATTATAAATTCCCTTGCAAGTGACATGTGCAGGAGAAATGAAAGACAATACATCCGCAAAGTATTACTAAAATATCGTTGTAATTGGTTGAGATTCCAGACAATTTCGGGGATATGCTACTGTCGGGAAATTTTACAATAACAGGGTCACTCCAGGGGCGAGTCCCGAGTGAGTTAAAAATACATTTTTCCGTATTTTTAAAGTATATTGCAAGCCAATGAATCCCTTCGCCACCAACAATGTCCGTGTTGAAAATAATTCCCCGGCATTTTCTCGTAGTTGGTAATTTCAATGTTTCATTCTTTGCAAACACATCGATAAATTTGGGGCGTGTAATTCGGTCACTATTCATTACTCTCTGAAGTGTATTCGCATCCATTTTAAAAGTCAGTGACTGCTCCTGAAGCGGTCAACCTCAATTAGGGCTTGTGACTCGAGGTATACTAGTACACTAATAGGCGCGTCTATCGGATTGGCGAATTCCAATCTGAATGAGATGTCCCCACTTTGTTGTGGAATTAAGTGTGTATTTACACTAGCAGATAAGTCAGGTGTGATGCCATACGGGTAAAGGTTAAATTGATCGATGAATTCTGCCTGCGTTACCCCAATCCCGCGCTCATCACAAGTACCTGCAATATGGGCCTGATTACTATAAGCTCTCGCTCAAACCGGGAAAACAGCGTCTGATGAGTAGTCCGTATCTATAGCCCCGCCAAACGCAACGCCATTGACGAATAGAGTTATAGTTTTAAGGCCGAATTTCTCGAATCTAAAGGCGTTCTTTTTATATTTTCCATTCGCCGAAGCGTGATCTTGCATTCCAATTAATAACCTTTTTGGTAGAACTCCCAGTGCCACATTTTCTATCTGCTTCGAAACCAACCCTGCGGACACTGTGTATAGTTTGATTTGTACTCTGTTAACTGGGTATTTTACTGTGGTATATAGTAAATTTTTTTCAATTTTAATATATTTTTGTGAACTTAGTTTCACTCGCCGTACACGCAGATATGTTTCCATAATGTGAATCACAAAGGGTTTTGCGCCCTCTTCTTGATCAGCTCACAGATTTAAACAGATCTCAGTACTCGTACGAGTGAGCTTTATTTTCATGTCGATGCCGTTATATAAGCACTTTCTCCTGGAATGTGAAATCTGTATGCAGGTCCAAAACATTCGTATATCTTCTTTTCAGAATTTGTAAATGTGTCCTTTATACTACTTTCGTCTTTAGTCTGATAACAGCATTCGGCAGTTGAAAAGGTATATTTCGCTTCTTTTGAAAAGTTGATGACTGGGCTCAACTGTTGGGGGCATATCACAGAGGGACAGCTCTGATTTACAACATTGTGAGCTACACGGATGAATGAAGCGTGCCATGACGAGTCAGAAATAGTGCCACCTCTCTCGACAAGTAGTAAATAGCCTATGATTCGTGAGAGCAATGTCCTTAGTTTATATCATTTAAAAAAATTATCAACCATAGGTTTCATTCGCTTAAACACTTCTTTTTTGATATCCTTTTACGTTTAACGCCACGTGTTGGTAACCCCTTCTTCAGACAGCCCTCTTCTTCCCACCACCATGCATTTTTCTCTTTGCATCTGTGATGATTTCGTCCCGTGTAAGTTTTAAATGTTTTTTTAGAGCTTATTTAGGTTTAGTCCCTGCCATTATGTTTTCTACTGTCTTAAAACCTGATTGTAACGCATTCCTCCCGAGTTATCTGGCGCCCCTTTTCAGCACTGGGACAGCCGTGGGTAGTACGGTTTAAAAAATGGCCCCAAGCCCACTCCCACGCTGATATCTCATCCCTCGATAGACTGTGAAAGGTTTTCGGGTCATTATAACTGAATGCGACGAAAGTGCAGCTTCATTGTTAAGTTCCCATCACCGAATGGGAAATGTTTTCCTTCATCGTTCTTATATATATTGAGATATTGGTTAATGGATTAGTCGCAACATTCACATAAAGGGGCTTGTCATATGTAATGATCAAGCTCTTCTCTCTATGATTGGGTATATGAGCAATGCCGAGCAGACGCGCCTGTGTATCCCCAACAAATTGATGCTCCACGATATTGCTGTAAATATAGCATATGTCTGGGGGATGAATAGCCATCACCCAATTTCTCCAATTTCAACTAATACATTAAGCTGGACAAGTCATGTTGTGCCTCGTGAAAGTTATCTCGTTGGAGCGCAGCTCCATATCGGCCCTCGGTCGTAATTTTCAACAGTCCTTTGTCTTTAATATTTCTATTATCCTGTGATTTTAGGGTCAGAGCATGTGCAGTGGTCTCTTTGTTTACGATTTCGTATACTAAATCAACCGTAAGAGTTGAGCTTTTTAAACTTCCGTTTAAATCTCTCACAACATCCTCGGCCGCACCATAACGACCCAGGACTAGTGTACTACTGTAGTGTAATACAGTGCCCCGGCCTTTACACACTCATCACGATCTCTTAGAACCATAAAAACGGGTTCTTTATAATCAATACTTAAGAAGCTGGTGGATAGCTGAATTTCGCGTATCCCCACCTCATACGAATCACGTTCCAATTCAATTGGCCCATAGAGTTCTGTTACAAAGTTGGCCAGGGTGTTGTTAGGATATACAGACAGAGAAGAAGATGACGGGAGTGTAACATAGAAGTGGTTAGGCGCCATGTCGCACACTATTTAAGTTTCATTATTACAGCAGCTTTTAAAGAGGTGTTGAAGCTTTCTGGATACTCTAGCCATTTCATCAGGTACATTTTTCTCTTTCCTAAACCTCTGCTGCCTAAAATCTTTTAAATTTTAAACACATTTTTTCCTAAATCAAATGTCACTTCTGTAGCTCCTCTCCGTAAAAGCCTCCTGAAATTTCTTCCCCATTCAAATCTTCAACGTAATACAGCATTATCTCATCTTTAGGTCTCATAGCCCTAACTTTAAAAATCTCACATGTCCAGCCTTGCTCAAATCTCTTCGCGAATTTATTTCCCGAGCGCGATAGCCTTACATAATCATTGATTTTGAAACGTGTAGAGTGTGGTGGTGCTCTACGAATATCTCTTCTCACCTCACGCTCTGTGTGCGTACCTCTTTCTAAAACCTCGATAGGTGTTGTCCCACTCGCGCGATGGTGTGAACGGTTGTATGACGAGGCCAATGATTCCAGAATGTTTATATATCTGTATGTGTTTTTATGTGTAAAATAACGATGCATGCATTCCTTTATGGTACGTTGAATTCTTTCAGCTAAAGAGGCCTTATGTATAGAATTGCTAGTATAGTAACTAATATTAAAATCTGCCAACATGTTCTGAAAAGCTCGGCCTATAAATTTTTTCCCCATATCCGTACAAAAATAGCGTAGAATCCTGTTTTCTTTCAACATCAGCGTTTTGGTAGTTTTAGCAACTGTTTCAGGCGATTTATTTTTAAGGGGAATTAGCAACAGATATCTTGTGAATACATCTATTATAACTAGGATGTAGCGATAGCCATCATTATATACTGAATATCTTTGCATGTCTGTTAAATCTGCTTGCAAATAGAGTCAATCGAAGCCGCTGTTGTCTTGGCTGTTTTAAACCTTTTTCTCACCGGCTTATGAAGTGTATAAGCGTCCTCCTCCCGCAAAAACCTCTCTACACCTTTTTTCCCTACTCCATCATTGTAAACACCTTTGTACAATCTGTCAACACCGCCGTAGGAGGCTGGGCTAGAAATGTCATAATAACTTTTTCTTAATATGTTAGTCATTTGCGTATTTTAGAGGCACGTCGATAGGGTTGGCCGTTGTTGTTGTTTGGTCTCTGGTCTCTTCTTTCTCCTCTTCAGAGATGCGACCGTTAGGGGTGATGGCATGCTCAGTTGTGGCACATGCGAAACTTGCTCCAAGTCTCTTAACCTATTCAGATTTCCTATCAATGTTTTGGGGACATTAATTTGTTGTAGTCTTGCTTTAATATGATTCCATCCTGATGGTGAGGGCCTGTCCCACTTTCTCACCAGATCATGGACAATGTCGACGATATTCGATCCCTGTACCCTTGTTCCTTCAACAATGACCTTGCCTGTATCCGTCCACTGTATGATGGGGTCCTCACTCAATAGATTATAAAGACTTAAGCCTTTATTCCTTAATGTATGTGGTTATCTGCTTTTTAATACATGCTGGATGTATTGAGTTCCGTTATTCTTTGGTTGGTGATCTCTAACGTCGGCGTTGCCCACGCTGTGCCTAATAACCACGGGGATCTCTGTCGATTCTTATAATTTTTGTACTCATGAAAAAATTTCTGCAGAGCCTCTTGGTATAAGATCCTTTTCTCATCAGGTGATTTTTCACTGTTTAATAGGTCTATCAATTCGCTTTCCATTCTTTTAAGCCTACTTTTACGGGGTTCTAGAAATGTTGAACACTTTGAACTTTGTAGTGAAGCATACACCTCGTGCAGAATCACTACTACTAGGGGCACTCAATATATTTTGCCCCACCCTTTTTTCTTAGCTAAATAATAGGCCATGGGGCTGAAATGTCTTTTCGTCCGCAAGTTTGAACTTTCTGCGATTCACATAACCAGATTTTTCCAGTTTCAACCTCACCTCCTTGTATAAAACCACTTTTAAACGCCCTTGTATAAAACAGATGGTTAACGCAGTTTCGAAAATGGCGTCTGACAGTGATGTGCGTCGTAAACAGAGAGCTGTTATCGAGTTCTTAACCTCAGAGGAGGAAAAAGTTGGAAATATTCACAAACGTCTACAAAATGTTTACGAAGATACTCTTGTTGATCGAAGCACAGTTGGACGCTGGTTTAAACGTGTGAGATCATCGGAGAGAGGGAGAGCCAGCCTCGATGATGAGCCACACAGCGGAGGGTTCGGCATCGGCTGTGACATCTCACACTATGCAACGTGCTAACAGCAGCATTCGATCAAATCGGCGCTTCACATACAAGGAGCTATCACTGGAGCTAGGAATTAGTGAAGGAAGGGTGAATACGATGAGTCAGCAAATTGGGTACTTAAAAGTGTGTTCACGGTTTGTTCCACGCGAACTGACTGAAGATCACAAAGCCCAAAGAAAAGAAATTGCTTCCGAGTCGTTCGTTCGATACGAGACAAAAGGGGATGACTTCCTTTCACGAACTGTGACTGGGGATGAGACTTGGGTACACCACTTTGAGCCTGAAACAAAACGCCAATCCATGGAGTGGCATCACGCAGACTCCCCACGCAAGAAAAAGTTCAAAATGACTCACTCTGTAGGAAACGTTATGGCTACCATCTTCTGGGACACGAAAGGGGTGATTCTGGTGGACATTATGAAGAAAGGACAAACAATCAACTCAGAGGCATACAGTGCTACCCTACAGAGACGTATAAAGCGAGTTCAACCGGAGAGAAAATTGGAAGATGTCCTTCTTTTGCACAATAACCCAAGACCACACAACAGTTTGCAAACATGAGAGGCTATCGCAAAAATGTGCTTGACTGTGTTACCCCACCCTCCATACAGCCCGGATCTGGCACCTTCAGGCTTCCATCTGTTTGGGCCAATGAAGGATGCTATTCGTGGAAGAAAGTTTCAGAGTGACGATGAGGTTGTTGAGGAGGTTAAGAGGTGGCTCCAGCGGAACCCAGAGGACTTTTACCAGCAAGGAATAAAGGCCCATGTTTCGGGGAGGAGGAGGAAAGCCGTAGAAAAGGATGGACACTATGTGGAAAAATAAAAAATTGTGAAAAAGGTATGTAACTACTTGCGTAAAAAATTTCTGGAACTTAAAAGGAAACTTGGAAAGAAAGAAAAAGGTGGGACAAAATATACTGAGTGGCCCTCGTACTTTCTTCATTATATTAATCCAGTCGGTAAAGGTCCCAAAACTGAAAATAAGATGGAGAGGAATGATCCCCCTCTTTGTACAATAATTAGCTTTTTCTTCCCCACAGTTTGACTTTTACGAGCGAGCGTACGTATTTTGTTCTTGTAACGACTTAGGCGAGCTTTCTGAGGGGATTTCATTGGTACATTACATATTATAACATTAATACAGATTTCACAGATGCATTTTAAAAAGGCGGAGTCGATATTTTTAACAAACATCTGCTGCAATGCCCAGGGCAATCGATGATAGATTTTTATTAATTCACGGTATTTCTTTAGCTACTTTGTCATTCTGGAATATACACCATTTCAGGCTCATTTGGGAATGTATTTGTTCTTAGAGGCACCCTAAACGTGTTTCGAGGGTGAAGGTCACAAAGCAAATATCCGTAACGTTGACTTGTAGCTTCTTTATAAATTTCCAAAAACTCCTTACGCTGAATCGGGAACATTTGATTGGCTAATACCCCAATTTGTTACACATCTATACGTTGCGCGAATAAGATTAGATATTGTGTATTTAACGACACATCGCGCATGTACCTATTTTTGAAAAATAGATTCTGATTGATGAAGAATACGCTTATGTTAAGATGGTGGGAGAACACTGTAAATGTCTCGGCAAACGTTTTATCCATTTCCAACATGAGATCGTCAATTACAATGACTGTATGCTCATTTCCCCTTAACGAATTAACGTCATATACGCCTTTGTGGAACAAAATATCATTTTGGTACTCGTTGAATACTGACTGGAACGTCGAATAGCACCATATACCTTCCTGCACAAATTTTGAGAACATCTCTCCCTTTTCTTTAATGATTTTAAGCATAAACACAGTTTTACCACATCCTGTAGGACCATATATAATACACGTGGACGGGCTCGTGAACCTGAATTTTTGTACAGATTCCATCTCTAACACGACACACCTCAAATTGGAACATTTACAAAATATAATAAAAATTTAAGTGATGTTCCTTATATTCTCCAATCTTGTTTTTCTTCTTCTTCCACAGAACTGTGAATGACGATAAGATACAGCATCATGTCCCCATCGTTGATATTACAGACGACCCCGATGACAGTGTAGTTGTGGTTACAGACACCATCCCCGCTTACGAACCCTCACCAGCGACATCTGTAGCTCCACCACGTGGTAGTTCAAAGCGGAGGCACGATGAAGAAGAACCTTCCACGTCAGGTATAAAACTTGCCAGAAGTGCACCGGTTGCTAGACCCCCAGTAATAGAGTCCCAACCCTCTACGTCTTACGACACATCCCCCACGCTAGCTCCCCCTAAATTAAAGTTGTACCCCCTTAATCCTGTTCAATTCTGAGTACATTCACCACACTAGCAGCTTCTCGCTCTGTAGAGGAAGGTATAACATTCGAACTGGTGCGCACCGCTAACCCACCGCGGCCCTGACTAGAAATCGGTATATAGTCAGGGTTGACGCTGGAACCCTGTATCGCAACGGTGTTGAACACGGTCTGCAACGCGTAGTTAAACGTACTGTGGAGTTTGCCCTTCAAAACAGCGATGAACGTGAAGTCAGGACGAGATTATCCTTCGTGTTCGGGTCAGTTGATGGGATGTAGATGATTTTTGGGTAGTAATACCATTCAGACGCTTGGCCGATGTAGATATAGAATATATCTTGAGACGTATAATGCAAGCGTCTCAAAGTAGTCCAGCCTTCAATATGGACAACTTCACGGTAGATATTGACAGAGTATTCTGGGTTGCGGGTCATAGTGCCACACCTTATACTCATAACTCCAATTCTCCGGTTATTTATCGAAAGCATATAAACGTCGATCGTGGTTGCGGTTTTATAGCAGTAGTCTTAGCTCATCTGTTTACTGTACTAAATACGGACCCAAAAATTTGGTTGCCTACGGTAGTGGAGCGTGCCTAAACTGTCTTCATATTGCATGTGTGAGTTTGAGTGTAATATGGGTCCTGAAGAGCTGCGAAGGGTAGAGCAGGAAATGAATGTTCGAATAGTTTTATTTGGAAAGGATGATCATCGTAGGACTGTGTATATTTTTAAAAGTTGTGTGAAAGATCGTACAAAACCTCTATTTATTTTAGGATTGTCATGAACAACGTATCTCCCCATCCGTAATATAAGGGCTCTTTACGCTAGTTATCATAAAAGTCGAAAATATGGAAGGCATCATGATTTGTGTAAGGGATGTTTCGAGTTTACGGATGATATAGTGAAATATTGTAAGGAATGCCACATGGAATGTGAGCAGTGTAAAAACTCCAAATGTGAAAGCTGAGAAGAGGGAATGTAATGTGTGCAGACGTACATTTTTCAATAATAATTGCTTTTAGCTCCATAAGTCAATTGGCACGTGCAGGAAAATGAGAATCTGTGAATGTGGCATGTTTCATATGATGGATAATTAGGGGAATTTCAAGCATAAATGTGATGAAATTCACTGTTCTACATATCATGAAGAATATAAGGCGGATGGAGTGAAGCATGTATGTTATATAAAAGATGCTCAGCCTAAAAATAAACCCTGTATAACTGTGTACCACGATATAGAAACTTATACAAACCTTGAAACCAAAGAGGCTATCCCACATCTACTCGTAAGCCAGACTATCTGCGATGAGTACATCGAGTTTGAGTGTGATGAGTTTCACAAATGTGGTAAACAAACAAACGGTTTTAAGACGAATGCACACGACAGCCCTGTGAAACTCTTTGTGTTCTATATTGTCAAGTTAGCGAACAATTTAAAAAAATGACTGTATATTCTTGCCCATAAAGGGGCAAAATTTGACACACAGTTCCTTTATAAGGAACTGCTTTAACACGAGTCATCGGAGATATTTATAGACGACCCCTTAAAAAGGGGAACAAACTTATACAAATGCAGCTAAGAGGTAATGTTCAGTTTAAATATACTTTATTATTCACACCTTGTAAACTAGCCAAGCTACCCAAGGTGATGGGTGTAGCCGCCGAAGTTTCAAAAGGGTATTTCCCATACACTTTCCTCACTCGCGGCAATTTAAATTACGTAGGACTACCTCCCCCGCAAATAATACTTTAACTACACCATACACGAGTGAGAGTGAGCGTGAATATTTTGACCGCTACTACAACAGTTTTATCAAAATAATTCTTAAATTACAGCTGAAAAATGTGAGCGTTATCGCGTGAATGATGTGCGCGTGCTTAGAGTATGTTTCCAGGCCTTTAGAAGGATTTACAATGTACATAGACCGTTTCAACTGCGATCCGCTGCAAGTCGCAACCACAATCGCCTCATTGTGCTTTACTGTATTCAAGAACAATTTCATGCCTAAAGACACCTTAGCCGTCATTCACAGAAACAACCCTCGCAGTTATGGGCACAAACCTAATTACTGGCTCATACACATATAACAGCAGACTGGAATATACATAAAACACGCCCGCAACACGGGAGAAGTACCCATTAAGGTCAATGGTCGTGTTTTTTGGGTTGATGGTCTAAGGCCTAAGCGAAGACCGTGCCACTGGTGAGAAGACTGTGTACTCCTTTAACGGTTGCTGGTGGCATGGATGCCCACGTCTTGAGTGTGGAATCGTAGGAGATATCCATGGTAGATCTCATGCCGATAGTCTTGTATGGACCCGCACCCGCGATCAGCTTATAGGTTCCCAGTTCACTCACAAGGTCTTGTGGAAGCATGAGTATGATGCACGGATGGAAATGGTGTTGGATCCTCTCAAATGCGGTGGTAGCTTGTTCCGAGGGCGTACAAACCCATTCAAGCTATACTTTCCGCCTACGGAAGGAGTGAAACTCCATTATTACGACTTCTGTTCTTTATATCCCTACGTGATGAAGAACAATCCGTACCCTGTAGGTGCACCTGAAAAACTCTTTGGACCTGATCTGCCCACCATTGAGGTGTTCTCAACAAATTTGAACAAGTACGATTTCGGTCTTTCTTTCGTGGACTTGCTCTCCCCTCGTGATTTATGGATGGTGATCTTACCCGTCGTTTTCGACTACAAGCTCATGTTTCCCTTGTGCGTGAAGTGCGCATAGGAGAACAATGGGTCCTTTAATGACAAAACCAACCAGCGGAAGACCAGAGGTGTATATACAATTCCTGAGCTATCCCGAGCCGTCCGCCATGGTTACAGAATATTGAAGATATATGAGGTGTGGAGGTTTCAGAAGCTACCCAACCTTTTCACGCTGTATATAAATACTTTTCTGAAGGATAAATTAAAAGCATCAGGCTACCCGCGAAGGTTGAGAGCGATTGTGAAAAATCGGCGTATATTCAGCGCTACCACGACAGTGAAGGGATATAACTTGACCGTTCCCAAATTGTTAAGAATCCCGGCAAACACTTTAGTGCAAAGTTGTGCCGAAATAGGCTTTGGGGCAAGTTTTCACAGAATACAGGTAAGGGGAACGTTCATTTGGCCCAAAGTTATAATGAGGTCTGGGATTATGACAATGCCCCCGATAAAGAGGTCATGGAGATCGTGAATGTTGGTAACACGTACATAATAAAGTACAACATCACCGAATTGGCTACAGATTATCACGTGTTACAAACATCCCTGTAGCCAGCTTCACAACGGCATACGCGCGCATCAAGCTCTGGGGACTACTGCACTCTCTTGGGCAGAGGGTGCTGTACGCTGATACATATAGCGTAATATTCACAGAAAGGGAGGGTGAGTACATGCCGCCTATTGGGGAATTCCTCGGAGAGTTGACTGACGAGATGAAGGATGAGTATGGTGATGGTGCATACGCTGACTCCTTTGTATCAACAGAACCAAAAACTTATGGGGAGGGGGGAGGGTGGGGGAAGAGCTGAAATATATCGTGAAGGCGAAGGGCATCACGTTTAACCTGGCGAACCGACGGATCGTTAACTATGCTTGTTGAAAGACCTTGTGTGATTAGAAGATGAGGGTGACCTACAACCCCAACTGACTGTAGGGACCCACAATTTTCGTGCACAGAAACTGGGGTGTGTGAAGGAACTCAGAGGAACGAAAGTGTGTCGTTACACCGATAGGGAACGTTACCTCGTGCCTGGCACCTATGATGCCGTGCCATTTGCGTACCATAGTACTTGAATGTTATGTATATATATATATTATATATATATATATATATATATATACTCGTATGTCTATTGTTAACGATATGTTTATTTTATTTATTACGTATATTTGAATATGTAAATAAATCATTTTTCAATATGGGTTTCATTTTCTCCTTTGTGTGTGTGTGTGTGTGTGTACAGGAAAAAGCTCTAAGCTCCGCCCACTGTAAGGTCAATCAAAGGGTCACGTGACTCCTGCTACTACTTGGGCATATCTCTACCCCTGCGTGCTCAGTTGGCCGCTACAAGCCCTGGATCTCAGACGTATATTTGAAGAATTCTTACGTCGGCGAAAAATAGTGATGCTGCCTTTGATATTGTGTGTTCGACGTTTATGAAGTCGTATTCAGTAAAGGCGGAAGATATGGTGAATACTGAAAGACCTAGCCTTCCCTCCTTTGAGACTTTTAAGGCTACATTGAACCGTGCGAAGCTTGAGGAACAAGATGTTCAAATACTCTATGGCTATTCTGGAGAGAGCATTGCCGGATTTCGCGGCACAAACGATGTAATGGACTACGTTGTAGGGCTAAACTGTATAAAAGCGTACATATACCGTGAAATGAAAGAAACAACACGTGCAGAAGAGAAACAACGGGTATGGTTTGTGAGTCTTGTTGATGAGTTGTGTGACAAGGGGTATTATATCATGCTGCATCATACCGCGTACACGTACCCTTCGGCTGAGAATGTAAACCTTGTCATCATGGATAGGCTGAAATACTTTTACCACTACATTCATATATATCATGACGAGGTTCGTAGTGAGGTTGTGGCTAAAGGCCTGTGTGAGTTTTTAATAGAATTTACAGACGAGTATCGACTGTTAAACAAAAATGATAAGTACGGGCACATGTTTCTCTCAAATAGTGCGCCGGATTGTCAGTAAAATGTGTTTAGTTCGTGGAAATGAACAAAAATGTCTAGTGCGCATTCCGATTAAACATTGAAGCCTATATTACACCATGTGTCGGACAAATTCTAATTGACCGGTATAATGGGTACAAGTACTCGCATGATTCTTTCATGCTGGAACAAACCCGTACACGAAATATTAACGCTTGGTATGACTCACTCCTCTACACAAGTCTCCGAGCCAAACCGCGCACCGGCTGCTCATAGTGATCTCAGAGCTTGACCCGACTGGACATGCACGCCTCACAAAAGAATTCGATGGAGCTTCCGTTGAGCAGCATTCTCAATGCCATATACGACGTGTCCGTGACGAAGTCATTGCGTGTGTTCAGACATAAAAACGGTGCCATTAACTATGTACTTGAAACAACTTGTAGACAAGCAAACTTTGGTAAACGTAATGTTGTTTTTTAAGTGCTGAGGTGATGAATAGAGTCTTCGTGATAGTTAAGAAGTGGGGTGAGGATCGTAATAAAATGCCTGCAGGTGTAGGTACAAGAAGAGAACAGATTAGTGATACCCCCTCATATGCCATTGTTTGTACGTTGTGTATAAATAACGATCAGCCATGCAATGATATACGACTGATATGGAAGAATAGTACATTATTTGAAGTTTATGTAAGTACGTATTTGCTCGTACATATATTAAATGGGTATATTTTTACCCTGTACTATTATTTTTTTTTATTTTATATAAGTTTTGGCGTTTATATATATATATACAAGTACGTATTTGCTCGTACATATATTAAATGGTTGTATAGTTTTATCCTGTACTATTATTTTTTATTTTATATAAGTTTTGCTCTTTATATATATATATTAAGGCGGGTAGATTTTCCATATGTTTTGAAATCGCAAGGTAAATAAGTGCCCAGTAGTTAGGTTTGGTTGAGAAATGAACCCCAAAAATTTTTTAGAGCAAACGCATAAGGGCCTGCTTGCGAATTTGCAATTAAAGTTTGTTATGGTTTTTGACCCAATTTTCGTCATACGCGATAGGTAAACTCGTCATTATTGAAGACATAATATTAACTAATTATAGATGTAGCAACTCAATATCATTTTCTATCCCAAGAGGAGACAATGCCTAATGTATATCATGTGTTTTAAGTGTAAAATGATAAAATTTCGTTGAAAACACGCATTTTTGCTAATTTATTCACATATTTTGGCTACAAAACTTGAAAAAATACTTTCAAAAGGTGATAAATCCAAAAAAATCACATGTTCTCATGTAAAAAGAAAAACTATTCATATAAATCATCATAAGATTCAGAATAATGTCCTTTTGACATAAATGCAGGACGCATCTTCCTGCTCAGTACTTTAGTAAGGATACATCTGTGACCATTTTCGAACCCGTACACGGTATGATAAGCCTCTGTCACTAATTTCACACTCCTCTCAACACTCTGAGAGTGAGAAGGCAAGT
The DNA here is from genome assembly GCA_023014485.1 of Bathynomus jamesi. Lineage (NCBI taxonomy): Eukaryota > Metazoa > Arthropoda > Malacostraca > Isopoda > Cirolanidae > Bathynomus > Bathynomus jamesi. Next base: position 89,547 of record JAJOZX010006217.1, on the reverse strand, counting down.
CTGGAATGTCTGGCTTAGTGTTAGTGTCCATGAATGACTGGATTTCTTCATCAGATAGGTGCTGTGTGGTAGGTGGTTCCATGACATCAGGGTCAGTGAGGTCGATGAGCTCATGCCAGTGATTTGCATTCCAATTCACCTGGGGAATTTTCTTCCCTGCTTCCTGGTTGCTCTCCATTCTATAAATGAAAAATGAAAATGAAAATATAAATAAAATAAAATATAAATAAAAATAAAATAAATAATAATGAAAAATAGTACACAAATATTGCCGTTTCAATAATACAAACAAATTACCCACTTAAAGTGACAATTATAATATTTTTTTCCATATTTTTTGGAGAATAACTCAGCTTTGGCAAAAAAAATAATAAGAATTACAAGAAGCGCAAAATTATCTGTGTCTGAGAGTGAGTATAGTCCGAAGCCCAAGATTCCTGATTCTGTCTTCATCATCTTTCACCATGGCATAGAGGATGTTCTCAGGTCGGAGGCAGAAAACATTACCCTGGATGTTCTGCTTTACAATGCGTTTCGCATCATCAAATGGAATTAGCCTCAGTCGGCTGATAGCAACTATGTAGGCTGTATGAAAGATCCTACTAGCTCCACTTCCTCCTGAGGTAGTACATGTTGCTGTCCTTGTTTGGCCTTCCTGTCTCGTTTGGCAGCAGCTGTGTCCACTGAAGACAGCTGGTATGCACCCTCAGGACCTGTTTTGGATCGCTGATCAAGAATGTATGCTCTTTCTTCAAGTGGCACCTTTGCCTTTCGAAGGCTAACACAGATGATGTGTTCTTGTGTACACTTGTCCTTCTTACAGTATACTCTTGAATCACTGCAAGGCAAAATATCCAAAGAACAGGAACAGGCAGAAATATCCAAAAGTTTGTCCAAGTTAGCATCCAAATTTCGCTTGACACTTGCCTTAGCATGCTTGCGATTAATGTCTTTCGCAAGAGTGAATAGGTCTTTAACCTTTCTGTCAATGGATTTGTCATTAATCAAAGGCAGCCTTGGATTCACTGAAGACCAAATGGATTTTAAATCCTTGCTAACTTGCTGCACTAAGACCCAAAAATCTGTGCCAGGGTTAGCATGATTAAGGTCATAATAGTATTGAATCAGCTGCCAGTAAGTGCTTGGTTCGGTCATTAATAATTCACAAGGACCACCTCCATACTTTTCTTCACTTTTCTTTCGGGTCAGGTGTCTTGTTTTCGCTTTCGCCATTATTTACACCGGAAAATCTGAAACATAATGAAAAGTGTTAATGCGAATAGCAATATGTAAGAAATAAGCGTGAACGGTCACAGGAAATATAGTATTTTACCATTATTTTTTAATAAAGATGCATAATTAATAATTATATAAAAATACAAGCAAAACGTTGATATTTATGCTTACAGAAACAAGTTAATAATTTTGGGTTTGCTTTGTTTTGGTTGCGCGCATGCCGCATACGGGATTTTACGCATGAAGCGACAACAGAAAAAATTAAAAACTTAAAAGCTAAATTCGCATTCTGATCTTTTATGAAAATGCATTTCTTTGTGATTTTCACATTTCATAGATGAAACGACAACTACTGGATTTTATTCTCTTTCTGTTACCAACTCCGACCACCCCTAATATATATATATATATATATATATATATATATATATATATATATATATATAATATATATATATTATATATATTATATATATATATATATATAATATATTATATATATATATATATATATATATAATATATACAGCGTGTCCCAAAGAAATGTATACGCACTTTGTTCGATAATACCAGCTATGAGGATAATAAATATATTACTTTATATGTTTTTTAAGAAAGAAGTTTCTCCTGAATCTAAATATGTAATTATTTTATTAAAATTGAAAAACAAAAAGTTACAAATGTTTAAATTATAATTATTATTTTCGAGACTTCATGTGCGATATTTTCTAATATTTTAACCGACTGTTTTGAGATACTTATGTTTAGTGTTGATATTGAAAGCATAAATGTTGTAATTATTAGTTAATTCAAAAAATTTACAAATTCCATGGTTAAATGACACTTTATCTAAGATGTTCAAATTGTCGTTAGAAAAGAACAAACGTCGCAGAGTTATAAGATGTTAGATAAGGTTAGAGCAAAACTGTAGTCTTGCCTAATTAGAACTCAACGAAATGGCTAGGCTAAGCTAGGCACTAAACATAAGTATCTCAAAACAGTCGGTTAAAAGGCAGGCCAGGCCATAAAAAAAATATTAGAAAATATCGCACATGAAGTCTCGAAAATAATAATTCTAATTTAAACATCTGTAACTTTTTTGTTCTTCAATTTTTAATAAAAATAATTACATATTTAGATTCAGGAGAAAATTCTTTATTAAAAAACATATAAACAGTAATATATTTATTATCCTCATAGCTGGTATTATCGAACAAATTGGGTATACATTTCTTTGGGACACGCTGTATATAAGTTATATATATATATATATATATATATATATATATATATATATATATATATATATAAGTATGTATTTGACCATAAATATATCAAATATGTATATAGATTTCTTCTGTACTAATATTATTATTTAAGGGTGTGTCTGTGTATATATCGTTTAATGTGTGTATTTTTGCTGGATATTATTTTTGAATGTATATTTATTTCCTCTATATTTTATGAATTATTTCCCTTAACTCGTCTGAATAAACAATGATGTAACGGTGTTTTATTTACTTCTTTTGGTTGTATATATAAACGATATTAAACAATAACTGGGGAGATGGGAATATATATATAAACAGTGCATCTTCAATATATATACCAAATGGCTGGTTACGCATTCTAAGCCGACTGACGGATTTCTAAGCCAATGTCAAGAATATCTCCAAATACAGTAAATAGCGCAATCTGGCAACTGAAAAGTTAATTAATATACAGGGTGGGCGAAAGTCTGGATCCATAGGAAAATATTTATTTTAATACATAAATTACAACAAATGGTAAATACTTAAAATGAATATCAACTTTAACTCGTAAAAGCGTATCCGTGATACTGTACAGTGGTTCGTACTCCAGTATAAACAACAAATTATAACAAATGCTCAAATTGGCGGCCTCTGACATCGAGACACTTAGGGATGGAATTTATGATTTTTAATAATTCTTCGAATTGACGTTCTCGAGATGCGTGTTTCATTTGATAATCTTCTTGTTGACTTTACTGGACTATTCGTTAAAGTTTCACATACCCTTGCAGAGGTATTTTCATCAGTTGCAGTTTTTGGACGACCAGAACGCCGTCGATCATGTACACTTCCTGTTTCTTTGAAACGTTTAAACAACTTGCCAACAGTCGCATGTGTTACTGGATGCTTATCAGGATGATTTCTATTGAATTCGGTAGCAACTTCTCTGTGTGTAGCGCCCTGTCTTGCGTACATGAGCACAAGTTCTACCCGGTCTTCTGTTGTTAGATTCGAAGCCATTTCTGGGCTGAAATAAAAAAAGTATTTGAGTATTTATACTGGAGTACGAACTACTGTACAGTATCACGGATACGCATTTACGAGTTAAAGTTGATATTCATTTTAAGTATTTACCATTTGTTGTAATTTATGTATTAAAATAAATATTTTCCTATGGATCCAGACTTTCGGCCCACCCTGTATATACACATACACCTGCCTTCTAAGCCAGATTAAGTCAACTGGCTGATTAGGCCAACTGGCGGATTAAGCCAACTGGCGGATTTCGAGTTCTAAGCCCAGTGAAGCTACCTGAGCTCTCATTATGCGTCTTCGTCTCGCAGACGATGGATGGTCTCTTCCTCTTTCCTCCTCTCTCTCTCTCTTAGGTTAGCCGGACTCCCCCCACCATCTTACTGGGGGGATTCCCATTTTTGTGGGGGGCACCCTGGATTGGGTAGCACTGGGAGGTTGGCACCTTGCAACGTTTGATCAACATTGCAATTGCTCTGCACTCTCTCCCTTTATGTCCATTCTACTATAGTAAACTCGGATTATTGTTCAAGAATTACTGAACAAAATTCACTCCGAAAGGGCTCTGGAACACTGCAAAGTACTTAATCAACACATAAAAGAAGAAAATAATTATTTCCTCACACAAAGCGAAAACTGTTACAGATCCAAGAGACATAGCCAATTTATTAACCCTAGAACGCTAAACCTGGGTAAATTTTACCCACATTGAGGTAGCGCATGCGCATCTCGTACGGTTCCCTGGGAGGTAGACGTGCGGGACCCAGTATACCTTCAGTTCCCTCACAGACGTCGTAGAGGCAGGGTGCGTGACTCCGCTCCCGACCCGGGTTTTTCCGTAAACGCGGGTTTGGGTAGATTTTACCCGGGGTTAGTGATAACGTACAAACAATACCCTGGGTAAATATTACCCAGGGTTGGTTAGTGATAGTGTATACCATATATGTCTTTTTTTGTGTTTCAGGGTGTGTTTATGCATTTTCATAGTGAAATTAATAATAATTATATTTAAAAATGGCTCACTGCCTTAGCTCGGTGACGAGGTGCACCACTATCCTGGAAAAAGAAATCTCCTTCTGGAAACTATAGTCGTGAAGTCGGTAGCTAGTAGTTTCGAATGGTTTAGATGTACTATTTCGTGTTCATCGTTGTCCTTTGGTTAGAATATGTAGGGATCTTATTCCTCGACCAGAAAAGCATTCCCAGAGGGTAACAGTTTCAGGACGCTTTGTGGTGGGTAGCTTACTTTCAGGGTTTCAGCAAATCTTTAGTTTCAATAAACTTACTAAATTTTTAATCATATACGATATTTTAACTAAAACAGAAGTTGAGTTAAAAGATGGGCATACAATAGATGATGCCATAAACATATTAGAAAATGTTTATCAAAATCTGAACAAAAAAGAAACACTGGCTTGTTTTTCCTCGACTTGTCAAAAGCACACTTTCGCATGAAATTTTATTACATAACCTCACATATAGATGTAAGATGAAATATCCTTGAGTAGTAAAAATCGTACCAGATTAATCGTCATGAATACGTCAGATTAAAAGTTAATTTATTTGACAAAGCGATTCTAAATAGTGAGGTACCACAACGATCTATTCTTGGGCTATATTTTTAATTCACGACAATAATTTTTATTTATCAACCACACTAAATTGCATACATTATGCAGATGATACCACACTTACTTCTTCCCATCATAATTTAGTTTTTGATAAATCAAACAAACAGGCAATTTGAGCATGTTTGTAAATGGATGTGTTGCAATAAACTTTTACTGAATCTGACGACGTTATCTTATATATAATTATTACCAGGAAACATATGAATACAAACTATCAAAGGAAAATTGGAAATACTACTAAAAGGAATTATGGAATTAAAGTGCTTTGCATTAATTTAGACGAAAACTTAAATTTCAAAAGTTATGTACAATATATCAAAGCCAGAATATCAAGATTTTTATTTATATTATTTAAACTAAAAATGAAATCACCCAGCAGAAATCATCCCGCAGCAAACACGTCATCATTATAACAATAGACTTCCAAGAGATTTTATAAGCAAACAAAATTAGACAATTGGAAGTGCAGGAAATGCACGGTATTTTAAAAATATTAGACAGGCTTCATATTAACTGTATTTCTTAAATCACTAAAGAAGTACTTCATTAACTCCTGCTGATGTAAAAGTTCATTTCCACCACTATACAGTTAATTAAGTCGCTATTTTATAATTAGTTTTTTATGCAGGAAGGACGGGCAAGAGCGAATGCCAGTAAAAGCGCCCCTCCCACATAGAAGAAGAAAAAAGCCAAAATCAAGGTCCGGGGTTTTCGAGATGTCTAGAGACTGCGTTTGAAAGATGAATTGAGGAATTGAGAAAGATTGCTCCAGAGTTGACCGGTTGAGTAGGTGAAAGATTGAAAATACCGATTAACCCTTGCGTTAGGGAGTTGGACAGAAAAGGAATGAGAAAGTGTCAAAAGTTTGGTGCTGCATGCACTCCTGAAAGGAAGATTCATGCAGTTAGAGAGTTCAGAAGAGCAGTGTCCGTTATAATAGCGATAGTAAAGAGAGAGTGAGGCAACATTGCGGCGAAGAGAGATGGATTGAAGACAGTCAGTAAGAGGCGGGGAAATGATGAGACGAAGTCTTTGATTCCATCCGGTCAAGTACGGCTGTGTGGACTGAGGCACTCCACACGTGAAAAGCATACTCCATACAGTGACGGACAAGACTCCTGTACAGAGACAGCAACTGAGTGAGGGTGAAAAAACTGCATAGGCGGTACAGCACACCTAACATCTTAGAAGTTGTTTTGGAAAGAGAGTATATGTGATCTTCCGAGGAAAGAACACGAGAAAAGAAACCGCCAAGAATGTTAAAAGAAGAGGAAGGATTGAGCTGTGTATTGTTGAAGGTAAGGGGATAGTCGTATGGAAGATTGTGACGAATAGACAGATGGAGAAACTGAACTTTTGGGACACTGAAAGCCACAAGGTTTTCTCTGCCCTAATCAGAAATAATAGAAAGATCAGACGTCAGGTGCACCATAGCCGTCCTACGCGAATCATGGAGTGACTGTTGATAGGGACGTCTTATGAAGCGGGTGGAGAAGTGAAGAGTGGAATCACCGACATACGAGTGAATAGGACAGGAAGCGCGAATTAAAAGATCATTAATAAATAAAAGGAAACGAGTGGGTGCAGAACAGAATCCTGAAGAACACCACTGTTGATAGCTTTGGGAGAAGAACAGTGGCCATCTACAACTGCAGTTATAGATCGGCCAGAAGGGAAATTAGAGATGAAGGCACAGGATGAAGGATAGAAACTGAAGGAGGGCAGTTTGGAAATTAAAGATTTGTGCCAAACTTTATCAAAAGCTTTCGATATGTCAAGCACAAGAGCAAAAGTTTCCCCGAAATCCCGAAAGGAGTTTGATTGGCAGTCGAGCTGTTCCTTGCGGAACCCATACTGACGATCTGAAAGAGATTGTGATAAGAGAGGTGTTTAAGAATCTTCCTATTAAGGATAGAATAAAAAACTTTAGAAAGACAAGAAATCAAAGCAATTGAACGTTAGTTGGAAGGTTGAGAACGGTCACCCTTCTTTGGGACAAGCTGAATGAACGCGAACTTCCAGCAGGAAGGAAAAGTATCATAAAAAACAGACGAAAGAGTGTACCTAGGCAGGGTGTCAACACTGAAGCACAGTTCTTAAGAACAGCAGGAAGAACACCATCAGAACCATACGCCTTCTTAGAGTTGAGCCAAGATAGGGCATAAAGAACATCTTTGGAAGAGATTCTAATTTCAGACATGATAAAGTCAGAGGAAGGAGGAGATGGAGGAACGACATGGAATCGTCCATGGTTGAGTTGGAGGGGAATGTTTTAGCGAAGAGTTCAGCTTTGTCAAAAGAAGAGATGGCAACTGAGCCGTCGGAATTGAAAAGAGGAGGGAAAGAAGAGGAATTAAAGTTGTTGAAGAGGTTCTTAGCTAGATGCCAGAAAGATCGAGAAGAATTAGAATTGGCCAGGTTTTCACATTTTTTTCGGTTGAAGAAAGTCTATCTAATACATGGTTCAGGCAAACACCATATTCAATTTCTGCTTCCCATAATTTACCTACGTTTTAATTAAATTCATTGATTTTCATAATTTATCCATTTTTTAATTAAACCACTTATTTTCTCATAAGTATATAAATGATTGTTTTATTTACAAATAATAATGTTACATACAAAATTATGTGTATAAACTTGTGGAAAATTGTTAGACAATATGCCAGCTGTTTATGTAAATTTTCATAATTTGTTTATTATGATTATTATTATTATATTATTATTATTATTATTATTATTATCATTATTATTATTAATATTATTTGCCATTTCACTTCCGAATTTCATTGATTAACCGAATTCGATAGATTCTGTTTTTAAAGCTTACATGTTTCTTTGTGGCACATTCAGATAAGAATATTTTAAATATATTAATGTCATATCAAATATCAAAATTGTATACGAAAGAAGCTATTGCTCAGTTTGAAAATACTGTAAAGCTTTATGTACATTGTATTCTTTTTTTAATAAAGTTTTTTGGAATTCGATCGAATTTGGTTTGGTTAGATATGAGAATTTTATGTTTGATCATATTTGTTATTGGAAGTCCAAACACTTTCGTTGAGAAATTTTGCATTCGAGAAAAATTTCTCGACATCTCGAAAATTTGTCTTGTTGGTTGAAAGTTTTCTTTTAAAAGCCCTCAGCGCCAAACACAACGAAGATCGACCATGGAACTTCTCGAGGGGAAAGCAAAACGAGCGCATCTAATTAAATTTATAATCCTATTTAAAGTGAATTTTCAAAGCGTTACAACGTGATATGTAAAATTCTAGAGCGTGTTTTTTAATGAATATTTTAAAACAAATTTGGAAAATGAATATAATCATGAAATGTATTATTTTGATAATATTATTTCTCGAGTTAATTTTGTTGTTCGTGTCCAAAGAGTTAGTGAGTTGAGAGGACATCACATATAGCATGTATGGAAAACTGATGTGTGGGTAGTTGGGAGGTAACGAAAATGGTTCACTGAGTAGGTAGGTAGTTAATCTAACAATTATTAAATTCCTTTTATGTCAATAACTGGGTGGATGAAACCAATTGGTTGCTCACCAGAGTTATTCTCCACACTAGTATTTATATACTGTGTGACAAGAGCGTGCTCGGTAATAGATATACATTACCGATCAACCAACCACAAAAAGACGAAGGAGACGCTGGTAGAGAAAGCCCCGCGAAAAGGAGACAAAAGGAGAACGAAAACGAGGAACGGGGCGACAAGACGGAACGAGAGAAGGGAGAAGAACAGACACCGAAAAAAGATCCCCACCAGCAAGTACGCTCTCGACAATTATACAGGAAGGAGAAAAGAGACTCTCTAATAACTAGCAGTAAGTGACTAATTGTGTTTTAACCCAGTTAGAAGTAAACTCATTAAATTAAGATGGGTCAGACAACTTAGGCCTACATTGTGGCCTAAGACCTAGCATCAACTCATAGCTTAACAAAGGTGAAGGTAGATTGCCCTAACCTAATTTGGTGAGGAATCCTACTGTGGACCTCACTTTATCTGCCCGCTCTGGACCATTTCCGGAATCTCTAGGCTGACCCTTACAAGGCTAGACTTAATCTACTCTATAGTTAGACTGGAGATATTAGGGGTGGGTTAATTGGGGACCAATTCATACAGAGCATTTTTCACATTGGTGGTCCGTGTGTGGGGAATTTACAAACCTTAACCTTACATAACAAAAATTGCAGAATTAGGCTAAATGGTCTAGCCTAAGCCTAACCTAATCAAGCCTAATTAGGTCTACAACCTAGGGCCTAACTAGGAAACATTTACATTTAAGGAGTCTCATTCTCTTATAAGCTTAGACCTGAGTGACACATAAGTACTTGGGGGGGATTAAACCAAATTTAAAACTTTACTGTTTTGTCTGTGATCTCTCTTCTCTGGTAATTTCTTCTTGTCCTCTATTTCATTACGATCCCCAGTTAAACAATTTTGACTTAAACATGGACAGTGAGGAATTGAAAAAGTTAAAAAAGAAAAGGGGGGGAAAGTTGGGTGCTGTTACAAAGGCCGTGAACACTTTTAACAATATTACACAACCAGGTAAGGAAGATTTAGAGTGTGTAATTCTTAAATTGGAAACTAAAAAGAAGGAAATAATAGCCATTGATGAGAGTATTTCAGAGTTAGTTGAATCCGAAATGGCTGAAGAACAATTGATAGACCTTTACGCTGATAATGATGTTCAGGTAATCTCAATTGAACAGCAAATAAGGAGACTACAGTCTCGTTTGACTGACTTAACACCACATAAACCTACTTCTGATTTTAATCAAAGGAGAGCTAACTTTCAACCAAATTTAAGTGGCATGCCAAATACTGAGTCACAAGAATTTAGGGCTACGTTACCCACTTTGCAAGTACCAACATTTGAAGGGGACACGGTACAATTCCCATCTTTCATTGAAAAATTTGAGTGTTTAATAGGTAATAAACCTTATATTTCAACTGTTGATAAGTTTAGCTACTTAACTAGTTTCCTTAAAGGCCCAGCCTATAACCTGATAGCCTATTTACCAGCCGTAGGGAATTCATATGAAGTAGCTATTGATCTCTTAAAACGTAATTACATTAATAAAGATGAGATTGTATTTGAATTATCTCAACAAATTATTGATTTTGCACCCATAAAAGATAACCATAGTGATATGGAAAATTTTTATTCAAAATTAGAAGCTATTATAGGACAACTGGTTAGCAATGAGATGGATGTTAAAGCTTCATCTTCGATTATACAAGGCATAATTCTTAGGTGCCTTCCTTTGAGGGTTAAAGATGTTTTAGTTCTAAAGACGGGAGAAAATTATCCTACTCTTGAAAATATCAGAAAACACTTTCCAACTCTCCTAACTAATTACAAACTGAAAAAATATTGCAACACAAAATAAGACCCAGACTATGGATAAACCAAAGACTGTCCCCAGAGACCAACTAGCTACAGCCAAACAGACAAAACTTGATACTGTAGAATCAAATGTGACCAACTGGAATACACGAACACCTACATTACAGAACTTTAATGTAACTGCTGCCTCAACTTACACACTATATTGCAAATTTTGTGCAAGTGATGAACACAGTAGTACTGGGTGTGACAAATATTCAGAATTTAACTCAAGAGCTAAAAGATGTGAACAGTTGAACCTATGTAAAAAGTGTACTGGCCAGGGACATTATGAGAAAGACTGTAAATCTAGGTTAAGATTCAAGTGTAAGTTTTGTAAAAGTTTACGACATGTCTCATCAATGTGTGATTCACCAAAGTGTCCAAACAATAGTACTCAAACTCAAAAGATACCTCCACCAAACAAAGGTAATCAAGAAAATGCCACTTTCATGGGACATTCTGTTTGTTCAAACAACGTAACAAGAAACACTGAGATTCTTTTACCAACTATTACTTTGGACTTAGTGAATAGTGAGGGTAGCACCACTCCAGTGAGATGTCTTATAGACTGTTGTTCTCAACAAACATTTGTTTCGCAAAATGTAGTTAATAAATTGGGTTTGACACCAAACCCGAATGAACAAAAACTCAATATTGCATCCTTTGTTAAGGATAACTCGGACAAAAATAGCTATAAGACAATTGACCTGGAACTACATTTAGAAAATAAATTAGAGAAAATTGAAGCAGTTATTATTTCTAAAGTAGGACAAAACAAACTGGTTATACCCAAATTAGAACAAACCATAAATCATTTGGGAAAACACTACAAAATAGCTGATAGACATATCACAAACAACACAGTAGCTAACATTGAAATGTTAATAGGGCAGATTATAATAATCTTATTCATAAGGGCATAGTAAAGATAGGTAATGGTATAGCTTATCAGACTATATCAGGGATAGCCCCTTTGGGTGACCTATCCAAATACAACCTAGACCTAAACCAAAATAGTTCATGACTAACAAATACTATGTGCCTCAACTCAGTTCTACATAACACCTGTAAGAATAGCAACACTTTGAATAATATTATATCAACTGAGAACATTAATTCATCACTATCAAATAAAACTTTGGATGAGGCAATTCAAACTTTATGGTTGCTAGAATCTGTGGGTATACATGACACAAATCAAACTTCAGAAGCTCAGTTATGGTAGAAAGATTTGAAGACACCATTCAGTGCAAAGACAATAGTTATTTTGTTGAGTTACCTTGGAAAATAAATTGTCCAACTTTAAGAGATAATCTCAAAGTAGCTAAAGGACATTTATATAAAGTAATGAAAAAACTCAAACAAGATAATAATATTCAAATGTACAGTGATGTCTTCAAAGAACAGCTACAGAAAGGCTTCATTGAAGAAGTAACAAATAACCCTTTTAAAAAAGATTGTTGTCATTATTTAACCCACAGGGGGGTTTATCGACAAGATGCCCCAACAACAAAACTCAGAGTAGTATATAACTGTAGCCTCAAAGACAGTGATAAACACAGTTTGAATGATTGCCTGATTGAGGGTCCTAATCTCATTTCTGACCTTGTGAAGATCTTACTGAGGTTCAGGTTAGATAAATATGCCGTACAAAGTGACATTTCAAAGGCATTTTTGAGAATAAATCTTAAAAATGAATATGATAAGAACCAACTTAGGTTCTTATGGTTCAAGGATCCATTTGATTTGAATAAAGGGTTCATAACCTATAGATTTAATGTTGTGTTGTTTGGAGCCAATTGCTCACCTAGCCTATTAGCATTGACAATTAGACATCATTTGAACCGTTTAATAACTCTTTAACATTGAACTTCCTCAAGGAACATTTTTACGTAGACAATGTAATAGGCTCAACAACAACAAAATCTGAATTATCTGAAGTCTATGAACACTCTCAGAACATTATGCAACAAGTTAACTTTGAACTTAGAGAGTGGATTTCAAATGATGAGGATTTAAACAAAAAGATTTTAAAGGATAATAATGGTCTTACTGAGCCATCAGACAGAGTTAAAACTTTAGGTATGAACTTGTATTTGGATGCAACTTCTAACAGTCATGATTCAATCTGTACTAAAGGTTTTAAACTTGATGAGGAAGCAAATACTAAAAGACAAATATTATCAGAGGCTTCCAAAATTTTTGATCCCATGGGTCTATTCCTGCCTTCAACAATAAAATCAAAGATTCTCCTCCAAGAAATTTGGAGGACAAATGTTGGGTGGGATGATCCAATAACAAATGAAGATCAAAAATCTTGGAAGAAGTTAGCTGCTGATTTAACAAAAGTGCAGAACATTAAAATTCAAAGGTGCTGTGGGTTTAGGGATAAGCCCCAGAGACTTCATGTGTTTGCTGATGCAAGCACACAAGCTTATGGGTGCTGTGCGTATCTTGTAAGTCCTACAGAAAGTCATCTAATTTATGCAAAAGGGAAAGTTGCACCTCTCAAACCTACCCGAACCATACCTCAATTGGAACTATTGGCTGCTGCATTAGCCATTAAAACCATTTCATTGCTTAAGGATGCTTACCATGATGTGAACATAACTGATATCCACATCTGGCTTGACAGTCAGATTTGTCTTGCCTGGACACGGAATGATAGCATTAATAGTAAGAATATCTTTGTAAGAAATAGGCTAAAAGAAATAGCTGAAGCTAATGAAAGCCTACAAGTAAACTTTCACTATGTTCCAACTAAACAAAATCCAGCAGACTTTCTGACCAGAGGTTTATCCTACAAGTTGTTGAAGTCAAACAAAACTTGGTTCATGGGACCTAAGTGGCTCTGTAATACAGACCAATGGCCTGTGGAACAAGTTAACTTGACATTAAATTTAATCTTTTCAAATGAAAAGGTTGAACCAATCACTAATTATGAACGTTATTCTGATTTCAGTAACTTGTCAGGGTCACAGCCTACTGTTTGAGGTTTGCTCACAACTGTTTAACTACAATAAAGAAACAGCTAAATAAAAACAACCATAATTATACAGAAGTTGCAACCAAGTACTGGATAGGGCATGCACAACAAACGGAGTACAATAAAGAGTTAGAATTCTTGATTAATGGGAAACAAACAAAAGAACCTGTACCATCAGTAGTTGTGGATCTAAACTTGTTCAGAGATGAGGAAGGCCTTCTAAGGTGTAAAGGGAGATTAGACAAATCAAAACTGTCATACAAAAGCAAACATCCAATCCTTTTACCTAGATTTAGCTATTTGACCACATTAATCATCAGACAAAACACGCAATGATGTACATCATATGGGGGTACCACAGACACTAACTACATTAAGAAAAACTTATTGGATACCCAAGGGAAGGATCACTGTTAAAACAGTCCTGAGTGAGTGTGTCACATGTAGCGTATTCATGCTAGGCCCTATAGGAAACCAAATCCTCCTGCTTTGCCAGAGGAGAGAGTTACTCTCAACAGACCCTTTGAGAATGTAGGCATTGACTATACAGGAGCATTGACTATACAGGAGCATTGACTGTAGGGGTGGTTGACACTGAACAAAAAATGTACATTGTACTGTTTACATGTGCTGGCTCACGAGCTGTTTATCTGGATGTTGTGGAGGACCTTACAGCAGAATCTTTTGTTGCTGTATTTAAGAGATTCTGTGCACGACATTCAGTACCCAAGACAGTTTGGACTGACAATGCTACATATTTCAAGGCTGGTGAACAAGTCATCAACGACTTGTTAAGCAAACGAACTCACACAATTATATATACAAAATTCAAACATAAAGTGGAAGTATATTCAGTTGCCTCTCCTTGGTATGGTTCTATCTGGGAGAAGAATATACAAACAGTAAAGAATTGCTTGAAGAAAGCAATTGGTAAAAAACAGATACACTTATTTGAGTTGCTCACTCTCCTGGCTTCGGGTGAGAAAAAGAGAGAACAAAGTTAGGGATGGGAAGAACAATGAGACATGAGTGAGAACAATGAGAGAAACAAGTTTTAGTCTCCTGCGACGGAACACTACAATATAGACTCTTCAGAAGACCCAAACTGGACTCAACGACATGATGAGCTCCAGACTAAGTTACAACATTTAACCAGAGTTAAAGCTCATTTCATTAAACAGTGGAAAACTGAGTACTAGTACTTGATGGGTCTAAGGGAGAGACATAAACAAATGACTAAGAAGGATTGGTCTGACACAATTAAGGTAGGGGACCTTGTTCTCATACATGACAGTACTCCAAGACAATACTGGCCTCTGGCTAGAGTTTTAGAACTCAGACCAGGGGCAGACGGGGTAACAAGAGTGGTCAAATTAAGGACTTCAACGGGTGACACAACAAGAGACATTTCTCTTTTGTACCACCTTAGAGTCTGGACCCAAAACAATGGACTTTGGAGAACCTTCTCCACCGACAGTAACAACTGGAGACACTGAACTTCCAGTAACTATTCCTTTGACAGTAGGAGTGGTAACGCATCCTACTACAACATTGACAGACACAAGACCTCAGCGACAAACAGCATTAAAGGCGCGACTAGTTTTACAACAAAAAATAGATGGGGGAATTGTAATTTTATCTTCTAACTTTCACTTTTCTTTTCTTATGGTAAAGACCATAGACAGTTTCATCCTATGGATGTATATTTCTCTTCTAATTAAATGCTACACCTCCATGAGAAGGTGAGGATAGTCACTGTTAATCAGATTAACAGGCATTTACAGTCAAATAGTTAGCTAGTCTATACTCAGACATAAAAATTGGTGACACTGACACCAAAATTTTTATCTCCCGGGGCCCCCAGTATATGGAAAACTGATGTGTGGGTAGTTGGGAGGTAACGAAAATGGTTCACTGAGTAGGTAGGTAGTTAATCTAACAATTATTAAATTCCTTTTATGTCAATAACTGGGTGGATGAAACCAATTGGTTGCTCACCAGAGTTATTCTCCACACTAGTATTTATATACTGTGTGACAAGAGCGTGCTCGGTAATAGATAAACATTACTAGGGCCCGGATGTTTAGGCATTATAAAATTGAAAAAATAGGCAAAATAAAAGTATAAAATAGGAAAAAATAGGCATTTATTTTATACCGATCAAAAACACACAAAACAAAATAAGTTATATAATAATGTATGAATGTATCATTAGTTTCATTACCTTGAGACTACGTCGCACATTATTAGTCTGAATTACACATAATTACAAGTAATTTTTTTATGTTTTCAACTTTTAGGCCTCTTCTTCTGTCTGAAAGAACATGCTTGTACAGCGAGAATGACCTCTCTACTTCCACTGATGTAACAGGAGCAAATTTGAAGCATGATACATTCATGGGATTCATATCCCCTACATCGGCATCAGTGTGTCCTTCAAGAACGTGTGCAATGTTCTTTAGTCGTTCCAGATCTGCATTTGCTCGTATCACTCGGTCACATTTTTCGCGAACAGATTCACCTTTCTCGCCGGGCGCTTGACTGATGCCTGCAATGACTAACTCAAAAATTTTCAAAGCGTCGATTAACGGCTGGTTCCTAGTTTCAAGAGCAGTAATGTTCTCAGGTATTTTTGCAAAGTGGGAAGTGATGTATGAAAGTTCATTGCGAAGAGATCTATCTTCAATGAGGTCCATCACGATGCGGATTGATGAAGCATCTTCGATGTCAAGTGCTGATACAACTTCTCGAAACTTGTCAAAATTTGACGTGTAATACAACGCAGCCGAGATCCAGGTTCCCCACCTCGTCAAAACGGGCTGTGGCGGCAATGCGAATTCAGGCGCTATTTCATGCAATAATATTATATCAACTGAGAACATTAATTCATCACTATCAAATAAAACTTTGGATGAGGCAATTCAAACTTTATGGTTGCTAGAATCTGTGGGTATACATGACACAAATCAAACTTCAGAAGATCAGTTAATGGTAGAAAGATTTGAAGACACCATTCAGTGCAAAGACAATAGTTATTTTTGAGTTACCTTGGAAAATAAATTGTCCAACTTTAAGAGATACAATCTCAAAGTAGCTAAAGGACATTTATATAAAGTAATGAAAAAACTCAAACAAGATAATAATATTCAAATGTACAGTGATGTCTTCAAAGAACAGCTACAGAAAGGCTTCATTGAAGAAGTAACAAATAACCCTTTTAAAAAAAGATGGTTGTCATTATTTAACCCACAGGGGGTTTATCGACAAGATGCCCCAACAACAAAACTCAGAGTAGTATATAACTGTAGCCTCAAAGACAGTGATAAACACAGTTTGAATGATTGCTTGATTGAGGGTCCTAATCTCATTTCTGACCTTGTGAAGATCTTACTGAGGTTCAGGTTAGATAAATATGCCGTACAAAGTGACATTTCAAAGGCATTTTTGAGAATAAATCTTAAAAATGAATATGATAAGAACCAACTTAGGTTCTTATGGTTCAAGGATCCATTTGATTTGAATAAAGGGTTTCATAACCTATAGATTTAATGTTGTGTTGTTTGGAGCCAATTGCTCACCTAGCCTATTAGCATTGACAATTAGACATCATTTGAACCAGTTTAATAACTCTTTAACATTGAACTTCCTCAAGGAACATTTTTACGTAGACAATGTAATAGGCTCACAACAACAAAATCTGAATTATCTGAAGTCTATGAACACTCTCAAACATTATGCAACAAGGTAACTTTGAACTTAGAGAGTGGATTTCAAATGATGAGGATTTAAACAAAAAGATTTTAAAGGATAATAATGGTCTTACTGAGCCATCAGACAGAGTTAAAACTTTAGGTATGAACTGTATTTGGATGCAACTTCTAACAGTCATGATTCAATCTGTACTAAAGGTTTTAAACTTGATGAGGAAGCAAATACTAAAAGACAAATATTATCAGAGGCTTCCAAAATTTTTGATCCCATGGGTCTATTCCTGCCTTCAACAATAAAATCAAAGATTCTCCTCCAAGAAATTTGGAGGACAAATGTTGGGTGGGATGATCCAATAACAAATGAAGATCAAAAATCTTGGAAGAAGTTAGCTGCTGATTTAACAAAAGTGCAGAACATTAAAATTCAAAGGTGCTGTGGGTTTAGGGATAAGCCCCAGAGACTTCATGTGTTTGCTGATGCAAGCACACAAGCTTATGGGTGCTGTGCGTATCTTGTAAGTCCTACAGAAAGTCATCTAATTTATGCAAAAGGGAAAGTTGCACCTCTCAAACCTACCCGAACCATACCTCAATTGGAACTATTGGCTGCTGCATTAGCCATTAAAACCATTTCATTGCTTAAGGATGCTTACCATGATGTGAACATAACTGATATCCACATCTGGCTTGACAGTCAGATTTGTCTTGCCTGGACGGAATGATAGCATTAATAGTAAGAATATCTTTGTAAGAAATAGGCTAAAAGAAATAGCTGAAGCTAATGAAAGCCTACAAGTAAACTTTCACTATGTTCCAACTAAACAAAATCCAGCAGACTTTCTGACCAGAGGTTTATCCTACAAGTTGTTGAAGTCAAACAAAACTTGGTTATGGGACCTAAGTGGCTCTGTAATACAGACCAATGGCCTGTGGAACAAGTTAACTTGACATTAAATTTAATCTTTTCAAATGAAAAGGTTGAACCAATCACTAATTATGAACGTATTCTGATTTCAGTAAACTTGTCAGGGTCACAGCCTACTGTTTGAGGTTTGCTCACAACTGTTTAACTACAATAAAGAAACAGCTAAATAAAAACAATCATAATTATACAGAAGTTGCAACCAAGTACTGGATAGGGCATGCACAACAAACGGAGTACAATAAAGAGTTAGAATTCTTGACTAATGGGAAACAAACAAAAGAACCTGTACCATCAGTAGTTGTGGATCTAAACTTGTTCAGAGATGAGGAAGGCCTTCTAAGGTGTAAAGGGAGATTAACAAATCAAAACTGTCATACAAAAGCAAACATCCAATCCTTTTACCTAGATTTAGCTATTGACCACATTATCAGACAAACACACAATGATGTACATCATATGGGGGTACCACAGACACTAACTACATAGAAAAACTTATTGGATACCCAAGGGAAGGATCACTGTTAAAACAGTCCTGAGTGAGTGTGTCACATGTAGGCGCTATTCATGCTAGGCCTATAGGAAAAACCAATCCTCCTGCTTTGCCAGAAGGAGAGAGTTACTCTCAACAGACCCTTGAGACTGTAGGCATTGACTATACAGGAGCATTGACTATACAGGAGACATTGACTGTAGGGGTGGTTGACACTGAACAAAAAATGTACATTGTACTGTTTACATGTGCTGGCTACGAGCTGTTTATCTGGATGTTGGAGGACTTACAGCAGAATCTTTGTTGCTGTATTTAAGAGATTCTGTGCACGACATTCAGTACCCAAGCAGTTTGGATGACAAGCTACATATTTCAGGCTGGTGAAAATCATCAACGACTTGTTAAGCAACGAACTCACACAATTTATATATACAAATTCAAACATAAAGTGGAAGTATATTCCAGTTGCCTCTCCTTGGTATGTTCTATCTGGAGAAGAATAACAAACAGTAAGAATTGCTTGAAGAAAGCAATTGGTAAAAAACAGATACACTTATTTGAGTTGCTCACTCTCCTGGCTGAGATTGAGAACATCATCAACAATAGACCACTCACTTATGTGAGTGACAACATTAATGACCGAACCATTAACTCCAAATCGTTTGATTCGGGAGAACAAGTAGTCTCCTGCCGGACTACAATATAGACTCTTCAGAAGACCCAACTGGACTCAACGACATGATGACTCCAGACTAAGTTACAACATTTAACCAGAGTTAAAGCTCATTTCATTAAACAGTGGAAAACTGAGTACTTGATGGGTCTAAGGGAGAGACATAACAAATGACTAAGAAGGATTGGTCTGACACAATAAGGTAGGGGACCTTGTTCTCATACATGACAGTACTCCAAGACAATACTGGCCTCTGGCTAGAGTTTTAGAACTCAGACCAGGGGCAGACGGGGTAACAAGAGTGGTCAAATTAAGGACTTCAACGGGTGACACAACAAGAGACATTTCTCTTTTGTACCCCTTAGAGTCTGGACCCAAACAATGGACTTTGGAGAACCTTCTCCACCGACAGTAACAACTGGAGACACTGAACTTCCAGTAACTATTCCTTTGACAGTAGGAGTGGTAACGCATCCTACTACAACATTGACAGACACAAGACCTCAGCGACAACAGCATTAAAGGCGCGACTAGTTTTACAACAAAAAATAGATGCTGGGAATTGTAATTTTATCTTCTAACTTTCACTTTTTCTTTTCTTATGGTAAAGACCATAGACAGTTTCATCCTATGGATGTATATTTTCTCTTCTAATTAAATGCTACACCTTCTCCATGAGAAGGTGAGGATAGTCACTGTTAATCAGATTAACAGGCATTTACAGTCAAATAGTTAGCTAGTCTATACTCAGACATAAAAATTGGTGACACTGACACCAAATTTTTATCTCCCGGGGCCCCCAGTATATGGAAAACTGATGTGTGGGTAGTTGGAGGTAACGAAAATGGTTCACTGAGTAGGTAGGTAGTTAATCTAACAATTATTAAATTCCTTTATGTCAATACTGGTGGATGAAACCAATTGGTTGCTCACCAGAGTTATTCTCCACACTAGTATTTATATACTGTGTGACAAGAGCGGCTCGGTAATAGATAACATTACTAGGGCCCGGATGTTTAGGCATTATAAAATTGAAAAATAGGCAAAATAAAAGTATAAATAGGAAAAAATAGGCATTTATTTTATACCGATCAAAAACACACAAAACAAAATAAGTTATATAATAATGTATGAATGTTCATTAGTTTTCATTACCTTGAGACTACGTCGCACATTATTAGTCTGAATTACACATAATTACAGTAATTTTTTTATGTTTTCAACTTTTAGGCCTCTTCTTCGTCTGAAAGAACCTGCTTGTACAGCGAGAATGACCTCTCTACTTCACTGATGTAACAGGAGCAAATTTGAAGCATGATACATTCATGGATTCATATCCCCTACATCGGCATCAGTGTGTCCTTCAAGAACGTGTGCAATTTCTTTAGTCGTTCCAGATCTGATTTGCTCTATCACTCGGTCACATTTTTTCGCGAAAAGATTCACCTTTCTCGCGGGCGCTGACTGATGCCTGCAATGACTAACTCAAAAATTTTTCAAAAGCGTCGATTAACGGCTGTTCCTAGTTTCAAGAGCAGTAATGTTCTCAGGTATTTTTGCAAGTGGGAAGTGATGTATGAAAGTTCATTGCGAAGAGATCTATCTCAATGAGGTCCATCACGATGCGGATGATGAAGCATCTTCGATGTCAAGTGCTGATACAACTTCTCGAAAACTTCAAATTTGACGTGTAATACAACGCAGCCGGATCCAGGTTCCCCACCTCGTCAAAACGGGCTGTGGCGGCAATGCGAATTCAGGCGCTATTTCATGCAATAATATTATATCAACTGAGAACATTAATTCATCACTATCAAATAAAACTTTGGATGAGGCAATTCAAACTTATGGTTGCTAGAATCTGTGGGTATACATGACACAAATCAAACTTCAGAAGCTCAGTTAATGGTAGAAAGATTTGAAGACACCATTCAGTGCAAAGACAATAGTTATTTGTTGAGTTACCTTGGAAAATAAATTGTCCAACTTTAAGAGATAATCTCAAAGTAGCTAAAGGACATTTATATAAAGTAATGAAAAAACTCAAACAAGATAATAATATTCAAATGTACAGTGATGTCTTCAAAGAACAGCTACAGAAAGGCTTCATTGAAGAAGTAACAAATAACCCTTTTAAAAAAGATTGTTGTCATTATTTAACCCACAGGGGGGTTTATCGACAAGATGCCCCAACAACAAAACTCAGAGTAGTATATAACTGTAGCCTCAAAGACAGTGATAAACACAGTTTGAATGATTGCCTGATTGAGGGTCCTAATCTCATTTCTGACCTTGTGAAGATCTTACTGAGGTTCAGGTTAGATAAATATGCCGTACAAAGTGACATTTCAAAGGCATTTTGAGAATAAATCTTAAAAATGAATATGATAAGAACCAACTTAGGTTCTTATGGTTCAAGGATCCATTTGATTTGAATAAAGGGTTCATAACCTATAGATTTAATGTTGTGTTGTTTGGAGCCAATTGCTCACCTAGCCTATTAGCATTGACAATTAGACATCATTTGAACCAGTTTAATAACTCTTTAACATTGAACTTCCTCAAGGAACATTTTTACGTAGACAATGTAATAGGCTCAACAACAACAAAATCTGAATTATCTGAAGTCTATGAACACTCTCAGAACATTATGCAACAAGTTAACTTTGAACTTAGAGAGTGGATTTCAAATGATGAGGATTTAAACAAAAAGATTTTAAAGGATAATAATGGTCTTACTGAGCCATCAGACAGAGTTAAAACTTTAGGTATGAACTTGTATTTGGATGCAACTTCTAACAGTCATGATTCAATCTGTACTAAAGGTTTTAAACTTGATGAGGAAGCAAATACTAAAAGACAAATATTATCAGAGGCTTCCAAAATTTTTGATCCCATGGGTCTATTCCTGCCTTCAACAATAAAATCAAAGATTCTCCTACAAGAAATTTGGAGGACAAATGTTGGGTGGGATGATCCAATAACAAATGAAGATCAAAAATCTTGGAAGAAGTTAGCTGCTGATTTAACAAAAGTGCAGAACATTAAAATTCAAAGGTGCTGTGGGTTTAGGGATAAGCCCCAGAGACTTCATGTGTTTGCTGATGCAAGCACACAAGCTTATGGGTGCTGTGCGTATCTTGTAAGTCCTACAGAAAGTCATCTAATTTATGCAAAAGGGAAAGTTGCACCTCTCAAACCTACCCGAACCATACCTCAATTGGAACTATTGGCTGCTGCATTAGCCATTAAAACCATTTCATTGCTTAAGGATGCTTACCATGATGTGAACATAACTGATATCCACATCTGGCTTGACAGTCAGATTTGTCTTGCCTGGACACGGAATGATAGCATTAATAGTAAGAATATCTTTGTAAGAAATAGGCTAAAGAAATAGCTGAAGCTAATGAAAGCCTACAAGTAAACTTTCACTATGTTCCAACTAAACAAAATCCAGCAGACTTTCTGACCAGAGGTTTATCCTACAAGTTGTTGAAGTCAAACAAAACTTGGTTCATGGGACCTAAGTGGCTCTGTAATACAGACCAATGGCCTGTGGAACAAGTTAACTTGACATTAAATTTAATCTTTTCAAATGAAAAGGTTGAACCAATCACTAATTATAAACGTTATTCTGATTTCAGTAAACTTGTCAGGGTCACAGCCTACTGTTTGAGGTTTGCTCACAACTGTTTAACTACAATAAAGAAACAGCTAAATAAAAACAACCATAATTATACAGAAGTTGCAACCAAGTACTGGATAGGGCATGCACAACAAACGGAGTACAATAAAGAGTTAGAATTCTTGATTAATGGGAAACAAACAAAAGAACCTGTACCATCAGTAGTTGTGGATCTAAACTTGTTCAGAGATGAGGAAGGCCTTCTAAGGTGTAAAGGGAGATTAGACAAATCAAAACTGTCATACAAAAGCAAACATCCAATCCTTTTACCTAGATTTAGCTATTTGACCACATTAATCATCAGACAAACACACAATGATGTACATCATATGGGGGTACCACAGACACTAACTACATTAAGAAAAACTTATTGGATACCCAAGGGAAGGATCACTGTTAAAACAGTCCTGAGTGAGTGTGTCACATGTAGGCGTATTCATGCTAGGCCCTATAGGAAACCAAATCCTCCTGCTTTGCCAGAGGAGAGAGTTACTCTCAACAGACCCTTTGAGACTGTAGGCATTGACTATACAGGAGCATTGACTATACAGGAGCATTGACTGTAGGGGTGGTTGACACTGAACAAAAAATGTACATTGTACTGTTTACATGTGCTGGCTCACGAGCTGTTTATCTGGATGTTGTGGAGGACCTTACAGCAGAATCTTTTGTTGCTGTATTTAAGAGATTCTGTGCACGACATTCAGTACCCAAGACAGTTTGGACTGACAATGCTACATATTTCAAGGCTGGTGAACAAGTCATCAACGACTTGTTAAGCAACGAACTCACACAATTATATATACAAAATTCAAACATAAAGTGGAAGTATATTCCAGTTGCCTCTCCTTGGTATGGTTCTATCTGGGAGAAGAATATACAAACAGTAAAGAATTGCTTGAAGAAAGCAATTGGTAAAAAACAGATACACTTATTTGAGTTGCTCACTCTCCTGGCTGAGATTGAGAACATCATCAACAATAGACCACTCACTTATGTGAGTGACAACATTAATGACCCGAAACCATTAACTCCAAATCGTTTGATTCGGGGAGAACAAGTTAGTCTCCTGCCGGACTACAATATAGACTCTTCAGAAGACCCAAACTGGACTCAACGACATGATGAGCTCCAGACTAAGTTACAACATTTAACCAGAGTTAAAGCTCATTTCATTAAACAGTGGAAAACTGAGTACTTGATGGGTCTAAGGGAGAGACATAAACAAATGACTAAGAAGGATTGGTCTGACACAATTAAGGTAGGGGACCTTGTTCTCATACATGACAGTACTCCAAGACAATACTGGCCTCTGGCTAGAGTTTTAGAACTCAGACCAGGGGCAGACGGGGTAACAAGAGTGGTCAAATTAAGGACTTCAACGGGTGACACAACAAGAGACATTTCTCTTTTGTACCCCTTAGAGTCTGGACCCAAAACAATGGACTTTGGAGAACCTTCTCCACCGACAGTAACAACTGGAGACACTGAACTTCCAGTAACTATTCCTTTGACAGTAGGAGTGGTAACGCATCCTACTACAACATTGACAGACACAAGACCTCAGCGACAAACAGCATTAAAGGCGCGACTAGTTTTACAACAAAAAATAGATGCTGGGGAATTGTAATTTTATCTTCTAACTTTCACTTTTTCTTTTCTTATGGTAAAGACCATAGACAGTTTCATCCTATGGATGTATATTTTCTCTTCTAATTAAATGCTACACCTTCTCCATGAGAAGGTGAGGATAGTCACTGTTAATCAGATTAACAGGCATTTACAGTCAAATAGTTAGCTAGTCTATACTCAGACATAAAAATTGGTGACACTGACACCAAAATTTTTATCTCCCGGGGCCCCCAGTATGGAAAACTGATGTGTGGGTAGTTGGGAGGTAACGAAAATGGTTCACTGAGTAGGTAGGTAGTTAATCTAACAATTATTAAATTCCTTTTATGTCAATAACTGGGTGGATGAAACCAATTGGTTGCTCACCAGAGTTATTCTCCACACTAGTATTTATATACTGTGTGACAAGAGCGTGCTCGGTAATAGATAAACATTACTAGGGCCCGGATGTTTAGGCATTATAAAATTGAAAAAATAGGCAAAATAAAAGTATAAAATAGGAAAAATAGGCATTTATTTTATACCGATCAAAAACACACAAAACAAAATAAGTTATATAATAATGTATGAATGTATCATTAGTTTCATTACCTTGAGACTACGTCGCACATTATTAGTCTGAATTACACATAATTACAAGTAATTTTTTTATGTTTTCAACTTTTAGGCCTCTTCTTCTGTCTGAAAGAACATGCTTGTACAGCGAGAATGACCTCTCTACTTCCACTGATGTAACAGGAGCAAATTTGAAGCATGATACATTCATGGGATTCATATCCCCTACATCGGCATCAGTGTGTCCTTCAAGAACGTGTGCAATGTTCTTTAGTCGTTCCAGATCTGCATTTGCTCGTATCACTCGGTCACATTTTTCGCGAACAGATTCACCTTTCTCGCCGGGCGCTTGACTGATGCCTGCAATGACTAACTCAAAATTTTCAAAGCGTCGATTAACGGCTGGTTCCTAGTTTCAAGAGCAGTAATGTTCTCAGGTATTTTTGCAAAGTGGGAAGTGATGTATGAAAGTTCATTGCGAAGAGATCTATCTTCAATGAGGTCCATCACGATGCGGATTGATGAAGCATCTTCGATGTCAAGTGCTGATACAACTTCTCGAAACTTGTCAAAATTTGACGTGTAATACAACGCAGCCGAGATCCAGGTTCCCCACCTCGTCAAACGGGCTGTGGCGGCAATGCGAATTCAGGCGCTATTTCATGCAATAATATTATATCAACTGAGAACATTAATTCATCACTATCAAATAAAACTTTGGATGAGGCAATTCAAACTTTATGGTTGCTAGAATCTGTGGGTATACATGACACAAATCAAACTTCAGAAGCTCAGTTAATGGTAGAAAGATTTGAAGACACCATTCAGTGCAAAGACAATAGTTATTTTGTTGAGTTACCTTGGAAAATAAATTGTCCAACTTTAAGAGATAATCTCAAAGTAGCTAAAGGACATTTATATAAAGTAATGAAAAAACTCAAACAAGATAATAATATTCAAATGTACAGTGATGTCTTCAAAGAACAGCTACAGAAAGGCTTCATTGAAGAAGTAACAAATAACCCTTTTAAAAAAGATTGTTGTCATTATTTAACCCACAGGGGGGTTTATCGACAAGATGCCCCAACAACAAAACTCAGAGTAGTATATAACTGTAGCCTCAAAGACAGTGATAAACACAGTTTGAATGATTGCCTGATTGAGGGTCCTAATCTCATTTCTGACCTTGTGAAGATCTTACTGAGGTTCAGGTTAGATAAATATGCCGTACAAAGTGACATTTCAAAGGCATTTTTGAGAATAAATCTTAAAAATGAATATGATAAGAACCAACTTAGGTTCTTATGGTTCAAGGATCCATTTGATTTGAATAAAGGGTTCATAACCTATAGATTTAATGTTGTGTTGTTTGGAGCCAATTGCTCACCTAGCCTATTAGCATTGACAATTAGACATCATTTGAACCAGTTTAATAACTCTTTAACATTGAACTTCCTCAAGGAACATTTTTACGTAGACAATGTAATAGGCTCAACAACAACAAAATCTGAATTATCTGAAGTCTATGAACACTCTCAGAACATTATGCAACAAGTTAACTTTGAACTTAGAGAGTGGATTTCAAATGATGAGGATTTAAACAAAAAGATTTTAAAGGATAATAATGGTCTTACTGAGCCATCAGACAGAGTTAAAACTTTAGGTATGAACTTGTATTTGGATGCAACTTCTAACAGTCATGATTCAATCTGTACTAAAGGTTTTAAACTTGATGAGGAAGCAAATACTAAAAGACAAATATTATCAGAGGCTTCCAAAATTTTTGATCCCATGGGTCTATTCCTGCCTTCAACAATAAAATCAAAGATTCTCCTACAAGAAATTTGGAGGACAAATGTTGGGTGGGATGATCCAATAACAAATGAAGATCAAAAATCTTGGAAGAAGTTAGCTGCTGATTTAACAAAAGTGCAGAACATTAAAATTCAAAGGTGCTGTGGGTTTAGGGATAAGCCCCAGAGACTTCATGTGTTTGCTGATGCAAGCACACAAGCTTATGGGTGCTGTGCGTATCTTGTAAGTCCTACAGAAAGTCATCTAATTTATGCAAAAGGGAAAGTTGCACCTCTCAAACCTACCCGAACCATACCTCAATTGGAACTATTGGCTGCTGCATTAGCCATTAAAACCATTTCATTGCTTAAGGATGCTTACCATGATGTGAACATAACTGATATCCACATCTGGCTTGACAGTCAGATTTGTCTTGCCTGGACACGGAATGATAGCATTAATAGTAAGAATATCTTTGTAAGAAATAGGCTAAAAGAAATAGCTGAAGCTAATGAAAGCCTACAAGTAAACTTTCACTATGTTCCAACTAAACAAAATCCAGCAGACTTTCTGACCAGAGGTTTATCCTACAAGTTGTTGAAGTCAAACAAAACTTGGTTCATGGGACCTAAGTGGCTCTGTAATACAGACCAATGGCCTGTGGAACAAGTTAACTTGACATTAAATTTAATCTTTTCAAATGAAAAGGTTGAACCAATCACTAATTATGAACGTTATTCTGATTTCAGTAAACTTGTCAGGGTCACAGCCTACTGTTTGAGGTTTGCTCACAACTGTTTAACTACAATAAAGAAACAGCTAAATAAAAACAACCATAATTATACAGAAGTTGCAACCAAGTACTGGATAGGGCATGCACAACAAACGGAGTACAATAAAGAGTTAGAATTCTTGATTAATGGGAAACAAACAAAAGAACCTGTACCATCAGTAGTTGTGGATCTAAACTTGTTCAGAGATGAGGAAGGCCTTCTAAGGTGTAAAGGGAGATTAGACAAATCAAAACTGTCATACAAAAGCAAACATCCAATCCTTTTACCTAGATTTAGCTATTTGACCACATTAATCATCAGACAAACACACAATGATGTACATCATATGGGGGTACCACAGACACTAACTACATTAAGAAAAACTTATTGGATACCCAAGGGAAGGATCACTGTTAAAACAGTCCTGAGTGAGTGTGTCACATGTAGGCGTATTCATGCTAGGCCCTATAGGAAACCAAATCCTCCTGCTTTGCCAGAGGAGAGAGTTACTCTCAACAGACCCTTTGAGACTGTAGGCATTGACTATACAGGAGCATTGACTATACAGGAGCATTGACTGTAGGGGTGGTTGACACTGAACAAAAAATGTACATTGTACTGTTTACATGTGCTGGCTCACGAGCTGTTTATCTGGATGTTGTGGAGGACCTTACAGCAGAATCTTTTGTTGCTGTATTTAAGAGATTCTGTGCACGACATTCAGTACCCAAGACAGTTTGGACTGACAATGCTACATATTTCAAGGCTGGTGAACAAGTCATCAAC
Source organism: Bathynomus jamesi (assembly GCA_023014485.1). Lineage (NCBI taxonomy): Eukaryota > Metazoa > Arthropoda > Malacostraca > Isopoda > Cirolanidae > Bathynomus > Bathynomus jamesi. The sequence continues at coordinate 60,975 of JAJOZX010006217.1, read as the reverse complement.
GACTTGTTAAGCAACGAACTCACACAATTATATATACAAAATTCAAACATAAAGTGGAAGTATATTCCAGTTGCCTCTCCTTGGTATGGTTCTATCTGGGAGAAGAATATACAAACAGTAAAGAATTGCTTGAAGAAAGCAATTGGTAAAAAACAGATACACTTATTTGAGTTGCTCACTCTCCTGGCTGAGATTGAGAACATCATCAACAATAGACCACTCACTTATGTGAGTGACAACATTAATGACCCGAAACCATTAACTCCAAATCGTTTGATTCGGGGAGAACAAGTTAGTCTCCTGCCGGACTACAATATAGACTCTTCAGAAGACCCAAACTGGACTCAACGACATGATGAGCTCCAGACTAAGTTACAACATTTAACCAGAGTTAAAGCTCATTTCATTAAACAGTGGAAAACTGAGTACTTGATGGGTCTAAGGGAGAGACATAAACAAATGACTAAGAAGGATTGGTCTGACACAATTAAGGTAGGGGACCTTGTTCTCATACATGACAGTACTCCAAGACAATACTGGCCTCTGGCTAGAGTTTTAGAACTCAGACCAGGGGCAGACGGGGTAACAAGAGTGGTCAAATTAAGGACTTCAACGGGTGACACAACAAGAGACATTTCTCTTTTGTACCCCTTAGAGTCTGGACCCAAAACAATGGACTTTGGAGAACCTTCTCCACCGACAGTAACAACTGGAGACACTGAACTTCCAGTAACTATTCCTTTGACAGTAGGAGTGGTAACGCATCCTACTACAACATTGACAGACACAAGACCTCAGCGACAAACAGCATTAAAGGCGCGACTAGTTTTACAACAAAAAATAGATGCTGGGGAATTGTAATTTTATCTTCTAACTTTCACTTTTTCTTTTCTTATGGTAAAGACCATAGACAGTTTCATCCTATGGATGTATATTTTCTCTTCTAATTAAATGCACCTTCTCCATGAGAAGGTGAGGATAGTCACTGTTAATCAGATTAACAGGCATTTACAGTCAAATAGTTAGCTAGTCTATACTCAGACATAAAAATTGGTGACACTGACACCAAAATTTTTATCTCCCGGGGCCCCCAGTATATGGAAAACTGATGTGTGGGTAGTTGGGAGGTAACGAAAATGGTTCACTGAGTAGGTAGGTAGTTAATCTAACAATTATTAAATTCCTTTTATGTCAATAACTGGGTGGATGAAACCAATTGGTTGCTCACCAGAGTTATTCTCCACACTAGTATTTATATACTGTGTGACAAGAGCGTGCTCGGTAATAGATAAACATTACTAGGGCCCGGATGTTTAGGCATTATAAAATTGAAAAATAGGCAAAATAAAAGTATAAAATAGGAAAAAATAGGCATTTATTTTATACCGATCAAAAACACACAAAACAAAATAAGTTATATAATAATGTATGAATGTATCATTAGTTTCATTACCTTGAGACTACGTCGCACATTATTAGTCTGAATTACACATAATTACAAGTAATTTTTTTATGTTTTCAACTTTTAGGCCTCTTCTTCTGTCTGAAAGAACATGCTTGTACAGCGAGAATGACCTCTCTACTTCCACTGATGTAACAGGAGCAAATTTGAAGCATGATACATTCATGGGATTCATATCCCCTACATCGGCATCAGTGTGTCCTTCAAGAACGTGTGCAATGTTCTTTAGTCGTTCCAGATCTGCATTTGCTCGTATCACTCGGTCACATTTTTCGCGAACAGATTCACCTTTCTCGCCGGGCGCTTGACTGATGCCTGCAATGACTAACTCAAAAATTTTCAAAGCGTCGATTAACGGCTGGTTCCTAGTTTCAAGAGCAGTAATGTTCTCAGGTATTTTTGCAAAGTGGGAAGTGATGTATGAAAGTTCATTGCGAAGAGATCTATCTTCAATGAGGTCCATCACGATGCGGATTGATGAAGCATCTTCGATGTCAAGTGCTGATACAACTTCTCGAAACTTGTCAAAATTTGACGTGTAATACAACGCAGCCGAGATCCAGGTTCCCCACCTCGTCAAAACGGGCTGTGGCGGCAATGCGAATTCAGGCGCTATTTCATGCAATAATATTATATCAACTGAGAACATTAATTCATCACTATCAAATAAAACTTTGGATGAGGCAATTCAAACTTTATGGTTGCTAGAATCTGTGGGTATACATGACACAAATCAAACTTCAGAAGCTCAGTTAATGGTAGAAAGATTTGAAGACACCATTCAGTGCAAAGACAATAGTTATTTTGTTGAGTTACCTTGGAAAATAAATTGTCCAACTTTAAGAGATAATCTCAAAGTAGCTAAAGGACATTTATATAAAGTAATGAAAAAACTCAAACAAGATAATAATATTCAAATGTACAGTGATGTCTTCAAAGAACAGCTACAGAAAGGCTTCATTGAAGAAGTAACAAATAACCCTTTTAAAAAAGATTGTTGTCATTATTTAACCCACAGGGGGGTTTATCGACAAGATGCCCCAACAACAAAACTCAGAGTAGTATATAACTGTAGCCTCAAAGACAGTGATAAACACAGTTTGAATGATTGCCTGATTGAGGGTCCTAATCTCATTTCTGACCTTGTGAAGATCTTACTGAGGTTCAGGTTAGATAAATATGCCGTACAAAGTGACATTTCAAAGGCATTTTTGAGAATAAATCTTAAAAATGAATATGATAAGAACCAACTTAGGTTCTTATGGTTCAAGGATCCATTTGATTTGAATAAAGGGTTCATAACCTATAGATTTAATGTTGTGTTGTTTGGAGCCAATTGCTCACCTAGCCTATTAGCATTGACAATTAGACATCATTTGAACCAGTTTAATAACTCTTTAACATTGAACTTCCTCAAGGAACATTTTTACGTAGACAATGTAATAGGCTCAACAACAACAAAATCTGAATTATCTGAAGTCTATGAACACTCTCAGAACATTATGCAACAAGTTAACTTTGAACTTAGAGAGTGGATTTCAAATGATGAGGATTTAAACAAAAAGATTTTAAAGGATAATAATGGTCTTACTGAGCCATCAGACAGAGTTAAAACTTTAGGTATGAACTTGTATTTGGATGCAACTTCTAACAGTCATGATTCAATCTGTACTAAAGGTTTTAAACTTGATGAGGAAGCAAATACTAAAAGACAAATATTATCAGAGGCTTCCAAAATTTTTGATCCCATGGGTCTATTCCTGCCTTCAACAATAAAATCAAAGATTCTCCTACAAGAAATTTGGAGGACAAATGTTGGGTGGGATGATCCAATAACAAATGAAGATCAAAAATCTTGGAAGAAGTTAGCTGCTGATTTAACAAAAGTGCAGAACATTAAAATTCAAAGGTGCTGTGGGTTTAGGGATAAGCCCCAGAGACTTCATGTGTTTGCTGATGCAAGCACACAAGCTTATGGGTGCTGTGCGTATCTTGTAAGTCCTACAGAAAGTCATCTAATTTATGCAAAAGGGAAAGTTGCACCTCTCAAACCTACCCGAACCATACCCTCAATTGGAACTATTGGCTGCTGCTGCATTAGCCATTAAAACCATTTCATTGCTTAAGGATGCTTACATGATGTGAACATAACTGATATCCACATCTGGCTTGACAGTCAGATTTGTCTTGCCTGGACACGGAATGATAGCATTAATAGTAAGAATATCTTTGTAAGAAATAGGCTAAAAGAAATAGCTGAAGCTAATGAAAGCCTACAAGTAAACTTTCACTATGTTCCAACTAAACAAAATCCAGCAGACTTTCTGACCAGAGGTTTATCCTACAAGTGTTGAAGTCAAACAAAACTTGGTTCATGGGACCTAAGTGGCTCTGTAATACAGACCAATGGCCTGTGGAAACAAGTTAACTTGACATTAAATTTAATCTTTTCAAATGAAAAGGTTGAACCAATCACTAATTATGAACGTTATTCTGATTTCAGTAAACTTGTCAGGGTCACAGCCTACTGTTTGAGGTTTGCTCACAACTGTTTAACTACAATAAAGAAACAGCTAAATAAAAACAACCATAATTATACAGAAGTTGAAACCAAGTACTGGATAGGGCATGCACAACAAAGGAGTACAATAAAGAGTTAGAATTCTTGATTAATGGGAAACAAACAAAAGAACTGTACCATCAGTAGTTGTGGATCTAAACTTGTTCAGAGATGAGGAAGGCCTTCTAAGGTGTAAAGGGAGATTAGACAAATCAAAACTGTCATACAAAAGCAAACATCCAATCCTTTTACCTAGATTTAGCTATTTGACCACATTAATCATCAGACAAACACACAATGATGTACATCATATGGGGGTACCACAGACACTAAACTACATTAAGAAAAACTTATTGGATACCCAAGGGAAGGATCACTGTTAAAACAGTCCTGAGTGAGTGTGTCACATGTAGGCGTATTCATGCTAGGCCCTATAGGAAACCAATCCTCCTGCTTTGCCAGAGGAGAGAGTTACTCTCAACAGACCCTTTGAGACTGTAGGCATTGACTATACAGGAGCATTGACTATACAGGAGCATTGACTGTAGGGGTGGTTGACACTGAACAAAAAATGTACATGTACTGTTTACATGTGCTGGCTCACGAGCTGTTTATCTGGATGTTGTGGAGGACCTACAGCAGAATCTTTTGTTGCTGTATTTAAGAGATTCTGTGCACGACATTCAGTACCCAAGACAGTTTGGACTGACAATGCTACATATTCAAGGCTGGTGAACAAGTCATCAACGACTTGTTAAGCAACGAACTCACACAATTATATATACAAAATTCAAACATAAAGTGGAAGTATATTCCAGTTGCCTCTCCTTGGTATGGTTCTATCTGGGAGAAGATATACAAACAGTAAAGAATTGCTTGAAAAGCAATTGGTAAAAAACAGATACACTTATTTGAGTTGCTCACTCTCCTGGCTGAGATTGAGAACATCATCAACAATAGACCACTCATTATGTGAGTGACAACATTAATGACCCGAAACCATTAACTCCAAATCGTTTGATTCGGGGAGAACAAGTTAGTCTCCTGCCGGACTACAATATAGACTCTTCAGAAGACCCAAACTGGACTCAACGACATGATGAGCTCCAGACTAAGTTACAACATTTAACCAGAGTTAAAGCTCATTTCATTAAACAGTGGAAAACTGAGTACTTGATGGGTCTAAGGGAGAGACATAAACAAATGACTAAGAAGGATTGGTCTGACACAATTAAGGTAGGGGACCTTGTTCTCATACATGACAGTACTCCAAGACAATACTGGCCTCTGGCTAGAGTTTTAGAACTCAGACCAGGGGCAGACGGGGTAACAAGAGTGGTCAAATTAAGGACTTCAACGGGTGACACAACAAGAGACATTTCTCTTTTGTACCCCTTAGAGTCTGGACCCAAAACAATGGACTTTGGAGAACCTTCTCCACCGACAGTAACAACTGGAGACACTGAACTTCCAGTAACTATTCCTTTGACAGTAGGAGTGGTAACGCATCCTACTACAACATTGACAGACACAAGACCTCAGCGACAAACAGCATTAAAGGCGCGACTAGTTTTACAACAAAAAATAGATGCGGGGAATTGTAATTTTATCTTCTAACTTTCACTTTTTCTTTTCTTATGGTAAAGACCATAGACAGTTTCATCCTATGGATGTATATTTTCTCTTCTAATTAAATGCTACACCTTCTCCATGAGAAGGTGAGGATAGTCACTGTTAATCAGATTAACAGGCATTTACAGTCAAATAGTTAGCTAGTCTATACTCAGACATAAAAATTGGTGACACTGACACCAAAATTTTTATCTCCCGGGGCCCCCAGTATATGGAAAACTGATGTGTGGGTAGTTGGGAGGTAACGAAAATGGTTCACTGAGTAGGTAGGTAGTTAATCTAACAATTATTAAATTCCTTTTATGTCAATAACTGGGTGGATGAAACCAATTGGTTGCTCACCAGAGTTATTCTCCACACTAGTATTTATATACTGTGTGACAAGAGCGTGCTCGGTAATAGATAAACATTACTAGGGCCCGGATGTTTAGGCATTATAAAATTGAAAAATAGGCAAAATAAAAGTATAAAATAGGAAAAAATAGGCATTTATTTTATACCGATCAAAAACACACAAAACAAAATAAGTTATATAATAATGTATGAATGTATCATTAGTTTCATTACCTTGAGACTACGTCGCACATTATTAGTCTGAATTACACATAATTACAAGTAATTTTTTTATGTTTTCAACTTTTAGGCCTCTTCTTCTGTCTGAAAGAACATGCTTGTACAGCGAGAATGACCTCTCTACTTCCACTGATGTAACAGGAGCAAATTTGAAGCATGATACATTCATGGGATTCATATCCCCTACATCGGCATCAGTGTGTCCTTCAAGAACGTGTGCAATGTTCTTTAGTCGTTCCAGATCTGCATTTGCTCGTATCACTCGGTCACATTTTTCGCGAACAGATTCACCTTTCTCGCCGGGCGCTTGACTGATGCCTGCAATGACTAACTCAAAAATTTTCAAAGCGTCGATTAACGGCTGGTTCCTAGTTTCAAGAGCAGTAATGTTCTCAGGTATTTTTGCAAAGTGGGAAGTGATGTATGAAAGTTCATTGCGAAGAGATCTATCTTCAATGAGGTCCATCACGATGCGGATTGATGAAGCATCTTCGATGTCAAGTGCTGATACAACTTCTCGAAACTTGTCAAAATTTGACGTGTAATACAACGCAGCCGAGATCCAGGTTCCCCACCTCGTCAAAACGGGCTGTTGCTGCCTTCTTCATGTACGGCGCTGCGTCTGTCATGAAGAGAAGAACTTTTTCATGCTGGATGCCCTCTGGCCAAAGCAAAGCGAGGGATGTTGTGAAAAGTTGAGCTATTGTTGAGCTGTTGGTCTTTGGCAGCTCTTCTGATGTCAGCAGATAAACTTTCGGCGTCTGATCAGCTTCCAAAGTACCTATAATCACGTTAGCAATATATCTACCCATGGAATCGGTGGTCTCGTCTATTGAAATCCATATCTTGTTATCTGCAACGCCTTCACGTATTTTCTGCATTGCAAAGGCGTAGTTTGTATCCACATAATTTTTTCGAAGAGTGGACTCACTTGGAATAACTTGTTTTGTGTATTTTTCTAAAAAGGTCTTTAATGATTTGTTTTCCAACTTCCACAGTGGAATTCCAGCATCAATAAATGATTTGCATAGCTCCAAGGAAAAGGTAGATTGACGACTTGACGTTGAAGCAAATGTTGTCATCAAACACGTTTGTAGGCTGTTTGGTTTCATCTTTTCAGCAGAAGCTTTGTGCTTAACGGTCTGCACATGCTGGGAAACAAAGTACCTTTTCTCACTATTAACTGCTTTGTCACACACTTTACAAAATAACACTGTGCCATCTGTGGAAAAGATATCTTTTCCAAAGTCACGAACATGTTGGTTCAGTTTACTACTTGAAGATGAACTAACTTTTGGCATATTAACGTCTTCTAAATATCATTCAAGTTTAGTCAAATACCACTGATGATCGCACACCCTCACACGCTCGAAGCAGAACAACGAATATGAGGAAATGGCCGTGCGAGGCTAGTTTTCAGATACTGAGCTCAGCTGATAACGTCAATCATACATGACGTCATTTCCGCAATATGAAATTCCACGATATCTTCATTCACGTTATCTGCGCATTCCTGGTTAGTCTAGTGTAACTAATACATGATAATTTTCCTATAAATGCCTATTTATGTCTTTTTTCTTTATAATCTAATTAAAAAGGCAAAAATATGCATTTTCAACGAAATAGGCATTATCATACTCATACTCCCAAAAAAGGCAAAAAAAGGCATTTATGGCATTTTGCCTGAACATCCGGGCTCTATACATTACCGATCAACCAACCACAAAAAGACGAAGGAGATGCTGGTGGAAAAAGCCCCGCGAAAAGGAGACAAAAGGAGAACGAAAACGAGGAACGGGGCGACAAGACGGAACGAGAGAAGGGAGAAGAACAGACACCGGAAAAAGATCCCCACCAGCAAGTACGCTCTCGACAATTATACAGGAAGGAGAAAAGAGACTCTAATAACTGGCAGTAAGTGACTAATTGTGTTTTAACCCAGTTAGAAGTAAACTCATTAAATTAAGCTGGGTCAGACAACTTAGGCCTACATTGTGGCCTAAGACCTAGCATCAACTCATAGCTTAACAAAGGTGAAGGTAGATTGCCCTAACCTAATTTGGTGAGGAATCCTACTGTGGACCTCACTTTATCTGCCCGCTCTGGACCATTTCCGGAATCTCTAGGCTGACCCTTACAAGGCTAGACTTAATCTACTCTATAGTTAGACTGGAGATATTAGGGGTGGGTTAATTGGGGACCAATTCATACAGAGCATTTTTCACAGCATGTTTTGCATTTGCATTAGGGGACTAATTCCTCATGTGTGAAGGTAGAGTAAAAATTTCATACTTTTATTTCAGTTAATCCAAAAAAACACAAGCCTTTTAAAGTGTCAGATGTTTAAAAAAATCACCCGATATATTATATATATAGGTATATATATTGTTTGTACGTGGGGAATAGACGCTTTATTTCTCTCGCTGCATTAATATAAAAAAAAGAAGGGAATAACTTCTCGGCGGTCTAATCCTTCCTTACCCGAAAGTGTATACAGTATCAGTAAATCCGTGCATATAAATTATAAAGTAAAATTCAATGAATATAAAAAAGTGTAACATAGTTTACACAAATTACCACAAGTTAAAATATATACTTCACTCGAAATACGGTAGTCATCTGAGAAAAGTTTGGAACAGGGCAGGAAAAAGGTCATAAAATCATAAAATCCAAACCCTTGTGACCGACTCCCAGAAAAAAAATTGTGTTGAGCGACTACGGTCATAGGTAACATGGCCATGGGTTCAAATTCTCACCTAATTTGCAATTTGTGTAACTTAGCAAAAACTAAAAACGATGCAATCTGGTGTGAATTTTGTCAGAAATTGCACAACTTTAATTGTATGAATTGGGATGATCGGAAAATATCCCTTATATCGAACGCCAAACAAATCACGAGCATGAAATTTCTGTGTGACGCATGTACCGAGATTGCAAACTTGTTGGCGGTATTTAAAGAAATGGAAAATATGAAAATACGAATACGAATGCGATAGAGAAAGAGAGAATAATTGTGGGAAAAGATGACCAAAATGTCCCGAACCAAAACGGTGTGGATGAGAGAGAAACAAATAAAAATATAACACGGGAAGAAGATACTGTTGTTGAAGAAAGAAAAGAAACAAGATATGGAAAACTACCGAACGAAGATAATGATAAAAAGAAGACAAAAACTAAAAACGTAGAAAATATCATATGAAAATATTATGCACAAGGGCATTGCAGATACAGCGATGCGCAATGCATCTATGCACAGTCCACTTTATATAACTTCCATTACAAAAATGGATATTGTAAATTTTTTAGATGTAGCCAATACAATTTAACTATTAAATACCCTCCAACAAATACAACAAATACAAAGACAATTAACAAACACGGGGATCCGAGAGCTGTATACAATAAATACGGAAAGAAACTACATACGACATCGGGATAACAAGTATCGAAAAACAAAACGAAAATTCTGTATGGATCATAGGGCAACGAAACCTGCACCACCAAGGGATAACGATTCTGAACTACATAAAGAAGAAACTGAAAAAGAAATTTTTTTAAATAATCGTAGCCAACATACAGGGCCTAAAACCAAACCATTCCCTGGACAAAGTCACATACCTGAAAGAACTCGTGCTAAAAACAAGAGCAGACTTTACATGCCTCATGGAAACCCATCTAAAGGACTGCCAGGCGAACTGTGAAAACTGTGAGTTTTGTACTGACAAAAAAGAAATACAAATTGACAACTATAACACACTTCGAACCGACAGAACAGTAAGGCATAAAAGAGGATGTGACATTCAGTGCTATTTATACACGCGATAAACATATGGCAGAGATGACTAAAAATACTTCAAACAACTACGTAGAAACAACAACAGCAAAAGTTAAAAATATAAATATGGTACTAATTGTACAATATAGACCCCCGAACACTCCAACTGTAAAATTCTCAGGTACCATTACAGAGGTCAGGAACTGGATGAAATATCTACATTCCCCAACCCCAAATATTATTCTCTGAGGTGATTTTAATTTCCTATTTATGAAATATAAAATGATAGGAAGAAATATAATGTATACACCAAGACAAGGGAGGCACACGGGGAGACCAAGAGCGGGCAAAAATGCTCCTAGCTCTAGCCGATGAATTTATGTTAACACAAGAAATAACGGAAAATAGAAGGAAAACCAATTGCCTAGATTTGGTATTCACAAACAACAGCAACCTAACTGATAACATAGAAATATCCCCAGCTATATATTGAAATAACAACCAATATAAAAGCAACAGGAAAGGAAAGAACACGCACTATAAAAAGAAGCAAATTCGAAATTTTTAATTTTCACTCCAAGGCTATAAATTTGGAAGGTATTGTATCCAGCATGGAAGTAATAGACTGGAAAACCATCTTTAACGGTAAGAAAACAGAAGAGATACAAGTAACCTTCAAGGAAAAAACGCTAGAAATTGTGGAAAGACGAGTCCACAAAATGCAACAAAGAGGAAAGGGAAGCAGGTTTGAGAGACAAATGTGGTCAATGTTCCGCAAGAGAAAAAGAGTGACTGTAAAATTAACAAACTGCAAAGATAACAACATTATAAAAATATTAATCGATAAAGCTGGAGCGTGTAGATTGCGTCATACAGGGTATAATTGAGAAACACAGAGAAAGAAGATTATGCATTGGAAACAATAAAGGTGAACTCAAAGTACTTCCATAATTTGGCAAAAAGGAAGTAAAAAAATGACGCTACTATCGGACCTTTGAAGAATGAAAAAATATTTTAACCGATGATCTAAAAGAAGTATCTGAAATATCAAGAGCTCAGTATGAATCATCTTTCATTATCTCCAAAACTGATAAACTAATATGCGATAGAAACGCGTTCTTTGAAAAAGAATTACAAAGGGAAAGTATAAGGTTGTAACATATATTCTGCTCGATTTTTTAGTCCATTCAGAACAAAACTTAAATGACTTATAAGGACAAATTTGCTCGAATATTTAGTTTACTCACAACAAAAATTAAATGACATAGTGACAAATTAATCATCAATATAATTCCCTTCTTTTTCTATAACCTCCTCCCACCTGTAAAAAAGTTTTTTATGCCACGTTCGAAGAAATCCCTTGGGTTCGAGTTAAAAAAGCGATCACTTCGTTTTCGATAGCTTCCCTGGACTGCAACTTTTGTCTATCTAAGTGGGTCCGGAGAATAAGGTGGATGAGGCATTTTTTCCCAACCAAATGCCTCCAATTGGGCAGTGGTGATTCGAGCAGTGTGAGGGCGCGCGTTATCCTGGTGGAATAGAACATCTCTGCGATTAATTAATGGAGGACGTTTTTCTTGTAATGCCATCTTCAATCGTTGGAGTTGTTGGCAGTAGACTTCAGCTGTGATTGTTTGGTTATCTGGCAGAAGCTCAAAATGAATAATTCCTTGCATATCCACCAAACGCATAGCAAAATTTCCTTTGGATGAGGTCCATTCCTTGGCTGAGGTTTAGGCTTTGTTTCACAGCTAAGCCACTGATGTCGACGCTTAATATTATTATAGAGGACCCATTTTTCATCTCCAGTTTCGCTGGAACTCATACAGCATCACATGTCGAATATGCTCTTTCTTGAGCTCCATGTTTTTTCAATTACTGTAATATCGTAGAGGTGGCGTTGTAACTGTATGAAAAACACCAGAGAAAATATTCATTAGCCTAATCCTACACTAGCTGAAGCCTACACTAGCCTAAGTCATTCTGTATCGTGATAAAACGTGTGCGAACCTGTCGCCGCGTGTATTTGGCAACATTTCTAAAACTATTTCACATTATCTTGAGGTTATTCTATTATCTATCGTCCGTTTTCTAATCGAGCAGAATTTATGTTACAACTTGATATAACGACTTTGACTTCACAACAGATGATATTACACAAACTATAGTGAAACTAAAAGCACACTCTGCGGCAGGACCGGACAAATGGAATGCCACACTGATTGAAAACTGCAAGAATGAAATCGCTAAGCCCCTATATTGAATATGGAGACGATCACTAAACACGGGAGAAATACTGAGCATTCTGAAGAGAGCGAACATAGTTCCAATTTATAGAGGAGATCGATCTGAGGCTAAAAACTATAGACCAGTGTCACTGACAACTCATCTCACCAAAATATTTGAATAAGTAGTGAGAGAAAAACTTTATGACATTTGGGAACTCGAAACAAATTAAATGGTGACCAATATGGATTCTGGTCAGAAAGATCATGCTTATCACAACTAATGGACACTATAACAACATTATCGATGCACTTGAGACTAATGAAAACTATGGTGTGATAAACTATGGTGTGATATACAGAGACTTTGCCAAAAAGTTCGACAAGTGTGACCATGGAATCATAGCACATAACCTGAAATACATGGGAATGACAAGAAAAGTAGGAAAATGGATATATGATATAATTTCCTTAATGAGCAGCAGCAAGTCGTAACAGATCAAGAAATATCTTCATAGGAGTCAGAGGTCCTTAGCTTAGTACCACAAGGAACAGTATTAGCTCCATTACTCTTCATAATATGCTAATTGATATAGATGAGGAAGTTACCATTGACCGCAGAGTAACATCCTTTGCCGATGAGAAAAATTAGTTGAAAAATAAAAACCCCAGAGGATTTAGGATCTCTACAAACAGACATGAACAGAATCTACTATTGGTCTGAAGGCAATAATATGAAATTTAATATTGAGAAATTTCAACTATTTAAGTACGAATGATTGGGGGTGTGACATAAATTACATGGAATACTATACCCGAAATGGAGAGGAAATTCAAAGAAACTCTAAAGCAAAAGATTTAGGAGTTGTAATGACTGAGACGCAAAATTTGAAACCAAATAAGATATCAGTAAACAGAGCAAAAAGAATAACTGGGTAGATACTGAGAACCCTTAAAAGAAGCGATAGGAATATAATGATTTCTCTATTGAAAACACTGATCACATCCAAGTTGGAATATTGCTCGGTCTTAACATCTCCCTATAAAAAAGAAGCCAACTGGAAGGGATTTAGATAAACTTCACAGCCAAGATCAATGGGTGCAAAGAACGAAATTCCTGGGAAGGGTTACGTGAATTAAATGTATATTCATTGGAAAGAAGAAGAGAGAGGAACACCATTAGTTACACTTGGGAAAATAAATAAGAAACTAGTCCCTAATCTTACTCTGAACCTTATAACCACTCAAACAACAGTGGAAAGTAGAAAAGGAAGAATGTGTAGTGTTCCCAAATTAATGGTTCGTCAAGAAACATCCTCAACCCTGAAGGAAAATAATTTTGTTGTGAGAAGACCAAGACTGTTCAACCAGCTGCCCAGGGAACTAAGGAACACGAGTGATGTAGCGGTGGATATCTTCAAAGGAAGACTTGATATCTGGCTCAGAACAATTCCAGATGAACCGAGATGGCTGTGTGAAGTGGAGAGTACAAGAAACCAATTCTTTACTTCACCAGGCCAACTCAAGAGGAGAGGCAAGAAGCTTGAACTTCTTGAATTGAGGAATCATCGCACGGAACATTTGAATGGTTGAAAGGTGTATATATATATATATATATATATATATATATATATATATATATATGAAAAAGAAACACGAAATCAGAGCGCTTTCGTGATATATTCACATCTTCAGGGACAAGAAAGATGTGAATATATCACGAAAGCGCTCGGATTTCGTGTTCCCTTTTCCTTTTCCCCGTGGTTCTTTGCTTATTAAAAAGATCACGTGTTGTTCTGTAATTTTATTTTATTTATATATATATATATATATATATATATATATGTAGAGGACCGACAAGAAATATACTAACAAGTAGACAAACAAATTCTTTCTTTCACGCCATTATCAAACATTCTTAGAAGACACGCGTGGTCAAGGAATCAGAAACAATGAAAACTTCTGTTTCTTCCCAAAAGGACCGCGAAAGCAAGCCCTTAACAATTAAAGGACGCGTAGGAGGCGTCTCAAGAAATGCCCGCGAAACTCCATGTCTCAGATCAGAGGTTATATAAGCGAGGGTCCACTGATACTCTTCCTCATTCTCGCTCGCTCGTTCACTTCTCGCTTGCATTTCTCGTCTCGTGTCACGTTTCTCCTTCGTCAGTACAACTCGTCACATCAACCGCCCTCCGGCTTCCCGCCGGGGGAGCGCCTGCTGTTCCTTCAACGCTTCCGATCTATCATCAAGTAAGACCTTCTACAGAGCGCCTGCAGAAGCATTCCTTCGAAGCACAGCGCCGTTCGATTTCAGCCGGTTTCAGTCCCTCAAGCATCATCTCAACTCTACACGAAGCGAATCAAAATTTGAGGCGACCGGCGCCCGTTGAACAAACTTCAATGGGACGGGCAACATCATCTCGGGCCTACGTTCCACAAGGTCAACCTTCAAGCATCTCCATCTCAAGAGGCCTAATCGACACGACCAGCGCTCGTTCAACAAGCTTCAATAGGACGGTCAACGACACCTAGAGCCTACAGTAATAGATCCACCTTCAACACCTCTTCACCAGAGGTATTCGACATCCTGGTAAGATAAGTGCATCTTTTCTAAGTAACTCGCGTGAAGCCTATATCATCCTACCGCCAAATGGTAGGCTATACTCTCAAAGTGTTTAATTAAGCGTTCTAACTGACTCTCGTTAAGAACGCAGTAGGCCTATTTTATATTCCAAGTGTCATTCCAATACCGTAATTGTGTATCACCCTGTTATTGTGTTCTTTCATGTAATTCAATTTTATTTTGCATCCGTTTGTTTGTGATCTTTTTAAGCACTTCATTATTGTCGGCCGAATCCAATTACCGTGTACTAAACGCACGTGCATTCTTAATATCATTACTAGGCCCATTCAATGCTCTATTTATGCGTAACTCTAGCCTACCTAATCCATTCAGTGTACCAAAACGTACGTGCATAATTTCTATTATCATTAGGCTGCATCATTTATTCTATGTTCCATTAATGCATAACCATTAGCCTACCATAAATGAGTGTATTACTTAACAGTTAACCCGTATAACCATTTCCTTATTTGCTAATCCTCAGTCATATTTAGCATACTATAAATGCCGTTATATAATTGGTAACCACTAAATACCTTCATTGTCATTGTTACTCACTGTGAACAAATAGTTATTTTCTTAATTAAACTCAAAACCATAAGGTAATTTTTCTAACCTTAACAATATTTGCTTGGGTGTAATCCAAGCTGGTGACCTCGAATCAATTCGTATCACTCAAAAGTAATTATAGTAGGCCTACTCCATTAGCCACCTTCAAACCGGTGATACCGTAGGACATCATAAATTGTTGACCCAGCCTGTCATTAACACTCAATCATTACATCACTTAATCATTAGCACCAAATTAGTCATTATCACCTCAAATGGCTAAAACTAGGCCCACTATAAATTGGTGACCCCGGAGTGACCGAACGTATTATTTATTCACAGTGATCCTTGTGTTTAGCTATTACTGACCATTTCATTTTCTGCAGCCATATCAAATATGTAAATACGATATTTGTAAATCCAAAGTGAAATTAACTAGGCCTATTTTCAAACAATGACTTTCGTTTCGTGTGGTACGTTATTCACTAATGCCTTACTACCCCGCGGTCATGTGCCGCGGCACAATCACTGCAATTTTCGAATTCAAAATTGCGTCCCCTTGAGTCGAGTCTCACTGCCTCCTGACGGCAGGGGCGCGGCGACCCCTTGGAGAAGCCACCACTGGCATTGGGTCCTTCCCCGTCGTCACACTGATCGTGGAGGGACTCAAGGAACTCACCACCGCATCTCAGGACAACACTCGCCCCCTACCCCCCCCGCACTGCAGTAGGTCCCAAATTCGCTTGACGGCGCATTCTTTCGGTATCACCTCGCCCAAAAATATTCAACGGTCCCTTTTCGGCTGTTATACGATAAATCATTTGGCGGTAAACCTGACGACGCGCCCTATTGCACCAGCGAATTCTTCCTCAAGCACGACGTGTGTTTCTCTCCCCACTCCTACGGGAAGGCCAAAAACAGGAAAACATTCTTTCAAGTAAACAAGCACGCACTTGCACGCGTCCACGCAACAAAATGGCCGTACTGCAAAACAGAATCTTTAGGCACAGGGTTGGCGATCCCCTGCCTTCTTCAGCTCTTTGCATCATTCCGTGGATTCACTAATCCTGCTTGGGTACTTGAACGACGTTTTTTTCTTCCCCTTCGGCAGGAGCGACCTCAACGAGAACAGCCACGCGACGAGTTTTGGGCATCGCATTCGAACTCAACACAGTTCCCCCTGCCCCCTCTCGTTTCCTCCGTTCGCTCCTCATTGCTCCGCATTCCTGCCGTACCCCCAGCTTTCTCACAGCCTTTGCCTGTTATAGCGTTTGCTGCTATCTTACGTCCATACATACCACTCGTAGTCGAAACTTCCTGAAGCCCTGTGGACTGCATATGTTGTCCAATGGCCTTTATGAAATTCATTGCAGTATGGAAACCTCCTATCCTTGGGATGAGAATTTCTTGATACTCTGGATGTGCCCATTTAAGCTCCATTAGTCAGCAGAACAGTTTCATCCACTGTGATAACTACATATTTCTGCTCATGAGACTCAGCAACGTGTTTGCACCTTTGTGCAACCGTATTCAGAGTGCCAATATCACGGGCAGGTGCAAGCATCAGTGACAAATATCCAATTGCTGTTTGAGATGGATCAATGTTACTATGCTCCTGTTTAAATTGAATCCATCCTTGCTTTGGGTTCTTTTCATTACGTTTGATAACACTGCCCAACAAAAAAAATATTTTTTGCTGCTGATTTAATTCTAAGACCTGTTTCTGGATAATATTGATGTGCTGATTTCAACAATCACCTTAGATTTAGTCCATCACATCAGGTTTTCGTGCAATGCAATATGCCTATTTTGGGTGATCCATGAAGGGCGCTTATCAAAATTGATGATTTTTGAGACCTGTTAATAGCTGTTTTGCTGTTAAAATTTTATCTGTGGAATACGCAAATCTGTGCATTAAATCTAAAGGTCATGTACAACATATTAAAATCTTGGGTATCTGTGATTTCCCCAGGTGTGAGCGTGACGTCATGATCTGCTTTGTGGCAGTAGTTAAGAACTTCCTAGGAAACAAAAAGTCTGAAAATTATAAAGATCTTGTAAAGGATTTACTTGTAAACTTTCAGCAGTTGGGTTGCAACATGAGCATTAAAGTTCACTATCTCAACAGTCATCTGGATAAATTTCCAGAAAATCTTGGTGATGTTAGTGAAGAGCAAGGTGAAAGGTTCCACCAAGATATCAAAGTGATGGAAGAACGATACCAAGGAAGATGGGATACCCATATGATATGATGGCTGACTACTGCTGGAGCCTGCAAAGAGATTGTCTTGACATCTCCCATTCTAGGAAGTCCTATAAGAGAAAATTTATCAGCACTGAAAAGTAAGAAACAAGAAAAAGACAATGCTAAGAAAACTGGTCCCGTGCTTGCTTTAATATGGATTCATTTTTTGCTTATTTAAACACTTTTAATCACTTTATGTGTCAATATTACCATTGCATATTAAAGTTCACTCCCTGCACAATTGTTTACTTTTCCATGCTGATTCTGAGTATGTAAAAACTTATTTTTTGAAAAAAAAAAAAATTGGGCATAACCCTGCCAAAATGCGATATCTCCAAAATATCCGTATTTGATTGCTCGAAAACCCGACGTGATAGGCAAAAACTAAGGTGATTTTTGAAATCAGCACGCCAAAGTTACCTAAAAACAGGTGTTAGAATTAAATCAGCAAAATTGGTGTTGGGCAGTGTAATGAATGCCATTTCCTTTGGACCTACTTGAAGCTCATCTTGGTTTTCAATATCGCCTTTGCAGAACCATTCTAATTGGACTTCTTCTTTGAAAGGATATTTTGATGGAATGATTGAAATTAGAACATTAGGTACATTGAGAGTTTTTGTGTGATGGCCTAAGTTTCTGTAATATAGTTGAATCTACAGGTGGTCCTCTCTGCCAGTCAGAGAATGTATCTTTACCATCAAGACTTGCATCCAGCATATCAATATTGTCAGCTGTAAAGTAAATAAAATGATTTTGGACTAGGTTCGGTGAAAGGACACTACGAGTTTCAGGATTTATGGATTTTAAAACAGATACTGCCATCGCTGTGTCGAGTTTCAGAATGCTTTTGTAGGTAATAGTGTGCCCAGCTCTATGAAAAAAATGAACAAGCTACTTTGATCTACTAGCTTCATGTAAAGAAGCCCCAAAACCAATATGCTTTGGGGTCCAGAACTTTCCTTCACTCACACCATAGATCAGATCTTGTGCCACGCTTACAATTCTGTTGGTTATGAAATAAGTAGAGTCCATTTCTTCTATGTCATCCTCATCTTCATCTCCTTCGATGAAAGCATCTTACCCTCCTCGAGAAATATGTAGAGACTGTCTGGAATATATGAAAGTACGTCTCTCTCTGAAACATTTGCTCTTTGATATGGTGATTGATTCAAATTGTCAGATCGCATCTTCACGGCAACATGTATTAAAGACAAGATATATTGGTATTGAACATTCAATGATCTTCTCTTCTAAATTTACTGTTTGAACTGTTGGCAGTGCTGTGCCCGCTAACTCATAAAGTTAACGCCGCTAAAGTTAATGTTAACTACCATAAAATTTAGCGCCGCTAACGCTAACGCTAAGCATTTCAACAGTTAGCGCAGCTGACGCTAACGCTAATTTTGCAGCTAATTTTTTCTGAAACCACCCCAAATTTATATATGTTCTGTCTTCCATAAGTTACTTACATACTCGTATATTAGCACACACCTTGATATAATTGGTTACTAAGGTACAAAATTGCGACGTTATAGTCTACGAATATGAAAAAAAATTTATGTAGGAGTCGAGTTCCTTTCGTATATATTAATAGGGAAAACAGTCCAACGGAAGAATAAATTCTGTTCAATTTATACGTCTATATTTAATTCAAATACACAAACTGAAACCCAAAGAAATGATAAAATATTGACAAAGCGAGTAAATCATATCAGAACTTGAATGTTCCATTGATACAAATTGATACAATTCATACAAAATTAGCGATTGACCTTCTCTAAAAACTTAGCGCCGCTACCTGTTTCGCTAACAATTGTAGTCGTTCAAGTCTTTGCTCTCCACTGTTTAACAGTTTTTCCTTTAAATCTTCTTGGCATATAATACACAGGAGAAAGAATCAGGAGTACATCTCTTTAGGCTGGCAAGTGGTCCCATTTTTTCATAAATTCTAGTTCCTTTCACTCTGCAATGACACACCTGCAACAAATAAAAATTTAATATTAATCAATAGGTATGAATTATAAATGTTCTATAAATGTACTATTAGCAATGTAATATTTTGGTCAAAGTCTGTCAGAGAACTCGTTAAGAAATGTAAGTTAGGTAATTTAATTTTTCTGTAAAAATAGCCTTGATCTCACAAAGAAGCCCAGAAAGACAATATAATAGCTTTGATTGTGTTTTCAATGAATTCCTAGGATGAAAAATGTAGGAAAAGGGTCTTTAATCATGACTTTAGCTCAATTTAACAAGATATGACAAAATGTAGAAAAATCGGCAGCCATTAGGTTTTTCAAAATTACAGGTTTAAAACTAAAAATTCAGTTTGGCAACAGGCAGTTTTTTTAATTGAGCAGGTCGAAATCTGCATGAATACCCCAGTTGCCAAAAATTAACACAAGGCCTTAACAAGTCTCTTTTCCTGAAAATGGGACCAGACTAATTTCAGTGTACGAGCAGCTCATGCCAAGTAAAGAGGAGGTCAATCTACTCATGAGGTTTTCGTATGTTGTTCAACAACAATGCTCTCTCTTATAATAGTCCAAAGTATATCTAAATCAATATCCATCGTTCAAACTAGTTTCGTCACATCTATATTGCAGACACTCCTAGTCATCATCAACCCAGGTGCATGGTTCTTCGGGAGCAAGCTTGTGTTTCCTCCCAAAAGCAACACAAATGCACCATTTTTTTTTAACTACAGGTATATTCATACCATCTCAGGCTTGCTCTTAAGTGTTTACAATATTATACCTTCCTTTTATACAGGCATGTATTTGCTGTTTTCGCATATTAAACTGAGATTATATGCGAGATCGTTATATATCTCAGAAAAATATTTTCTCATTGTAATTGCACTCAACTATATATATATATATATATATATATATGTGTGTGTGTGTGAATAGGTTTGTTGTCTATCTATATACTTGGAGTACATACATTACTATCTGCTCCTCATGATTTCACGTAATTGATATAACTATACCCATACACATTAACCCATTATATCCGATGCAGGGTCTACCAAGCAAATTTTCAATATCTTTTGATATTTTGATGAATAGATACCAAACAAAGAGAAAATTGCAATTTCACCTATTTACATTTTTTCATTACAAAATTGGTTTGTGAGGTACATGGTAAAAATTAACGTATTTATTAGGGTGGAATGAGTAGTACTAGGCCTAAAGAAATAATATAAACCATTAACAGTGTTGCCAAACATTCAATGTGTGCAGAAGTGCCAATTTTAAAGCTGTACTCGAGCGAGTATGGTGGGAGAGAATGGTTTAAAACACAATTTAAAATCATAAAAAATAAAAAAACAGTTTTATATCTTCATTTCTATATACAGAAGCCATTTTGAACTCACACTAAATGATTACAACTTACAATACTCTTGAATATAATATGACAGTAAATATAAATACCTCCTTCTGATCATTTAAAACTATTTCATTTTTATTTCTGAACTTCACCTTCAAAATTTAACCATTTCTTAAATAACCTCATTAATTTAAATCATTATTTAGGTATTTTTAATTTAGCTAATTTTGTTCATTGGTGATGATAAATAACACTGGTCTACAAATTTTGAAAAAGTTTGTGCTTCGGAGATAAAATGTGTTTCCTATTATGGATTTTGGGGTGCTGAAAACGAATATGACCATGAAAACAGTTGATTGGCTACTGTTTCCAAGAAAATTTAAGTTACACATTTTGCTATATGTATACCATATATTAGTAACGTACCTGTATAATGCAGTCACTTATATTGATTCAACCCGTCGCTTCTTTGCTTGTCTCTTGTATTCAACTTCTGGAGCATCTCTTCTTATTGTCCAGCAGTAGTCTGCTAACAATGATGGATTCCATTTCCCCTGGTAGCGTTTCTCATCGCTGAGATATCCTGATGGAAACGTTCACCATGTTCATCGCTGACTGCTCCGCAGTTGGCCAGAAAAAATTCCAGGTGCGAATGGAGGAAATGTATCTTTAAAGACATATTGCAGCCCATTTTTTGATAGGACAACAGCAGGTTTTTCACCAGCTCCCTGGAATTGTCAGCTTTGGTATTTCCGAGAAAATTGGTTGCTACTAACCGGAAAGCATTCCACGCTGTCTTCTCCTCACCACCTAGGATACGGTCGAACTCCTCATCTCTAAGAAGCTCGAGGATCTGTGGACCAACAAATACACCCTCCTTGATTTTTGCTTCACTGAGCTTTGGGAATTTACCACCGAGGTACTTAAAAGCTGCCCCCGTTTTATCCATAGCCTTAACAAAATTTTTCATGACGCCCAGTTTGATGTGTAAGGGTGGTAACAAAATCTTGCTCGATTCTACAAGTGGTGGATACCGAACATTTTTTGTTCCAGGTTCCAATGAGTGTCGGAGTGGCCAATCCTTCTTGATGTAATGAGAAGTCCTAGCCCGACTATCCCATTCACACAGAAAACATCAATACTTAGTGTAGCCCGGCTGCAGTCCAAGCACGATAGCAACAGCTTTCAAGTCACCACAAACCTGCCACTGATGTTTGTCATAGTTTATGCAATTCAGAAGTTGCTTCATGTTGTCATATGTTTCCTTCATGTGGACTGCATGACTAACTGGATTTGATGGCAATACGTTGCCAACATGCAACAAAACAGCTTTTAGACTCAACTTCGATGAATCAATGAACAGTCTCCACTCATCAGGATTGTGAATAATGTTGAGAGCTGCCACCAGACCATCGATGTCGTTGCAAGCTACAAGGTCACCTTCCATGATGAAGAATGGGACAAAATCTTTTTGACGGTCACGAAACTTACACACTAACATTTTCAGCGAGGAGATTCCACTGCTGCAATCTGGAGCCCAACAGCTCTGCCTTACTCTTTGGCAGTTCTAAATCTCTGATAAGGTCGTTTAATTCATTCTGAGTTATCATTTGCGGTTTAGAAGATGTCAAGTTATAAACAAATTCAGGGTCTTGTGAAGTCGAAGGCTCACAAGTTTCGCAGGTTCCTTCATTCTCCTCGTCCTCTGACTCCAGGGAGAATGAGTGTGGGGGCTCAGGAACGGGTAGTCTTTCGCCGTGAGGTACCGGGCGTATAGCAGGGGGTATATTCGGATATTGCAAAATCCACTTTTTCTTCTTGCAAATACCTTTCTTGACTGGAGGCACCATGCAGAAGTAACAATTGCTGACATGATCTGTTGGTTCCCTCCACACCATTGGCACTGCAAAAGGCATAGATTTCCTTTTCCGATTCAACCACTGACGAAGATTTGTTGCACAAGTATTGCAGCATATGTGTGGGGCCCAGCTCTTGTCCTGATCTCCAATCTTACAGCCAAAACAAAGGTGATAGGCTTTCTAATCACGACGGTTATAGCACGCTTTTGTGATGCAAAAGTCAATTCTCCACAAACATAACAGAAGTTATCTACACTGTTCACGCAATTACGAGGCATCTTTGTTCAAATTAGGCTGAAAAAAATTCAGTTTCAAAAGCAAACACTAAAACAGTTTGACAAGGATGCACTGTATGACTTCCGCGAATGAACTGATGCTGTGGCGTAATATGTAGACGCCTGTGACACATCGACGCCTTGACTCTACTGCGCATGCGTGTAGTTATATTTTTTTTAATTTTAATAAATTAATATAATTACATTACATTTTAATAATTTTAAATTAGGTAAGGTTAAGTTAGGTTAGTATTCCATTTATATTAATATCAAAAACATTGTGGGAAGCAATATGTTAAAATGATTCAATCTATTTTTTAATAAATAATTTACAAATACATAATGTAATAGATAATTTTAAAATTACATTTTATTGTGTGTATATATAAAATATATATATATATATGTTAGGGTGACAATAAAATTCGAAAGTTGGAGTTTTTTATTGGCCATTTGTTCAATGCTGCTACTACATGAGAAAACAATGTACTGTAAATATTAGGTCATTCAGATAATATTTAAGGGTGTCTCAAGTGAGGTAAATAATTCTCCTTATAACAAAAATTAATTATTCATTACCTAGTAAAAATAAATTAATATTTTTTTTAATTAATGTAAATAAACGTTAGTTTTAGTTCATAAGGTTTAAGTGCAGGCGTACTCCAATCGTAATAAGTAAATAATATATTTACTAAATATATTCCAGGGTGTCTTTCATTCAATTGTAGACCACCCATTAATTCTTGCTTTTCCTCAAGCCATACCCCTTTTTCAATGTACCAGGCTGAGACTTCCTATGATCCTCAACAACCTGCAAGAGATGTTGGCGCTGTTCTTCATTCTTCGTAATCTTTGTATTGAAGGCCTGGATCAAGGCAATTCCCCTCTCTGCCATGTCATTGACGACTTTTAGTCCTTCAACTATAGTCAAACCAGTCTTGAAATCTTCGTCGTCCGGCCAGGTCTCTGGTTCCTTGGACAAGAAACCATCATTAATTTTTAGAACTTCAAAGAGAAGCTTTGATCATTTCGAGGCAAAGTCCGAGAGCTGCTTTGTTGAAATGGAAGAAACAGCAGGTATTGGGACTCGCTTTGGAGGATCTTCAGCAGCTTCTTTTTCGAGGATTGATCGAGCGATATTCTTTTTCGTCGTTGCATTGATACCTTTATCAAAGAGTGCGAGACCAATCAAGTACTCGCTGAGGTACCATAAGTGACGACCGAGGACACTAAGGCAGGATGCTGAGATCTTTTCATCGTGGTACTTTGCTAGGTCTTGAAGAAGCTTCAAATCGTTCGCGGGAGCAGATGAAGGACTGCTGGCCGTGAACCACGCGCTGACATATAACTCCAGGGCAAAAAATACAAATCGTTTTAAGCCAGACATTTCACGAGTTGTAAGTCTGAACTGATGGGAAGCAGCAGGATTTTTAATGAATAATTACTTTTGCCATCCAACGTGCTCGGTGAAGTGCTCCAGGTCGCCGAAACCTAAAGTTAGGTAAATTACCTCCAAGGATTGTAATCGACAACTCCAAGAATTCACGGTAATCATCCCTCGGCTGATGTTTTGTCAGATATAGATTCCAGCAAGCGATCAGTTCTTCTCGATTCTCATTCAGACTCGATGGAAGGTCTGACAGGGTCTTGTACTTATCTTGGCAAATTGTATTCCACGTCTCTTTGAAGCGGGAGAATAGCAGGATATCTGGACCAGATGATGGTCCCATGCATTTCATGTACGCCTTCTCAACGACAAGTTCTAGGATGTGATGGCGACATGCAAGGTATAATAGTCGGCGGCCGAGTTTCTGCTCCAAAATTACGCATGCCCCAGACAAGTAACCAGTATTTGAAGCTGTAGTGTCGAAGCTCATAGCTGATACCTTTTCTGACACATTCCATTCTTTGAGCGCAGCATGTACCACCGAGGCGATGACCTCACCCGTTCCTGATGTCAGCTTAGGTACACCCAAGAGCTTCTCGGTATCAACTCCGGTTACGAAAATGGCTAGTCGGTCACACCGACCACCTTCATCGTCTGGTAGAATTTTTCCGTCCCAGTGAACAGTGAGCACTTCGTTGGGTGTGAACCTTTGTTTAATCTTTTCTGCCGTCGCCGAACGGAGCCTTTCTCGTGATTTTCTAATGGTTTCATAGTTGAGCGCGAGTTTTTGTGAGTTATGGCCGAGGCTTCTAGCCGTAGCGTCGATAATCCGGTGTGCTGAACGATGACTGATTCCTGTGCGATCCAATGTACTTGCCAATTCGGGAGTGATGACTTGGATAGTGCCACGAGCATAACACTTGCGTTTTTCAGGAGAGGCGGGCGGTGAGTCTTCAGATGATGGCGCAGAACTTGGTGCTTCAGACGTAGAAGAAGATTCCAGCTCAATATTTTCAAAAGTAATATTGGCTTGAGGTTGGTGCTGAGCTAGGCGTCTTTCAGTTTGTTCCCGACGCATGACAGAATGAGCCATTTTCTTGTCAACTCCTCCCATTACTCCCCTCCTCCCTTTTTCTCGCTGAGAAATAAGGAAGGCTCGATCTTCTTCGATGGTCAAAAGTTCCATCGCTTTAGGGTGGGCGACATCGAAAAGATTTTCCAAATTATCACGGAACTCATCTTTTTTCCGCTGGGTTTCCGTAGCGCGAGCACGATTTTTCTGGAGAAGCTTCCAAGTAAGAAAAAGATCTACCACTTTTCGACCAATGCTCTTCTCTGTGATGGTAGGTATCCGGGATTTCTCCCAGTAACCAATGACTGATGATGCCACCTCCTTCGCTGAGTCGTTCACTGTCTTCTTGTGCTCTATGTGGAAGTGAAAAACAGGCGTAAAACGTCTCCAATTGAAGGAAGCCGTGCGCCCTTGATCTCGGGTATGGGATGGCCAATGAGCCAAATTTGACTCGCTGTGCGGGTAGTCGCCATTGGGCCTAAGAAAAGAAAAACGTATATTAAATTAAATAAGAATCAAAGCAATTAATTTTTTTCGTATTATGATTCCATTTTTAAAGATCTCATTTATATTGTAATGTATATATATATATATATATATATATATATATATGTATATATATATATACAGGGCCGTCGAGAGCCATTAACGGGCCCCAGGGCTAGCAAACATTACGGGCCCCCACACCAAGTGTCAAGGCATTATATATATGCAATAAATCTATTATATATATATATATATATATGTATAACTTTAATAATATAATATTTAACTTTATAAAAATTAAGTAATTCAATAGTTCAAGTGTTTCAAACCTCTTCGTGCAACACCCAAAACACAAGTGAGAGATTTGGTTAAATATTTCTCAAGTTTATTGACCTTGGCTACTTTCGATCATACCACAAAGCGTGAGAACGGAAGCTACATTTGAAAAAATGTGTCAGATTGATGAATTTTAGTGTTGACTTTTAGGATACTCAGATACTACATGTAAGAAATTACATGTAAGGAGCTCTGAATGAAAAAAACGTCACAATTTCTTAATGATTATTATGATCCTTATTTATTTTTTTACGATTTTTTTTATTCTCCTGCGGGCCCCCAGACACCCGGGCCCCGGGGCACTGGCCCCCCCCCATGACCCCCCCTCTCGACGTCCCTGTATATATATTTATATACTCGTATATATATTAATATTATCATAGGAAATCAAATTCAGTTCCAAATTTATATAATTTAAACATCAAACTATGCCAACAATTAATGAAACTTTTCTAGAACAATTTCCAATAATAATATAATCAATGTATCAAAATAAAAAATATTACCTTAGATATCTTGAAAGAATCGGGAGAGAACTTCTAAGCGTTGTTTTCAGTCAGGCAGTCGTATGCAAATGAACTTGAAGCACCAAAAGCTGATCATCCAAAGATTGATACACATCATATTATTTAACGATTTATTTATGAAAATTTTAATTTAATGAAATAAATTAATCGATTTGCATAATCTATAGTATGAAATAAAGGAAACAATTCTATTAAATTATATAATACACTTGCATTCTCGAAACATTTTTGTTTTTGAAGCGTTGTCGAAACTCGTTCATTCTTGAAATTTCTTCCGCGCGACAGTTTCATTCATGTGACTCGAGGCACCCCTAAATGCTTTCCGAATTCCATGAGATTTCGTCTACGGTGTTTTCTCATAGGGTGGCAGCATTGGACAAATGGCCGGCAAATTTGTTTGAACTTCAAATTTTATCCCTATAAGAAGTTGTCACCCTAATATATGTATATATTTACATTAATTTATTAAAATAAAAAATATAACTACGCGCATGCGCAGTAGAGTCAATGCGTCGATGTGTCACAGGTGTCTACATATTACGCGACAGATGCAGTCCAGTTAGTAGGGTGCAGGGTTGCCTGATATCTTTATAAATAGAGCTAATTGGCAATTTTAGGCATCATTTTCGTATTCAGTGACCCAAAATTATTAAAGATTGACTACTTTTATTTCCGAAGCATTTTGGCTGTAGACCAGTGTAATATAAATATTACCGAAACTGTTGGGTGCGGAGTTTCTTCCAGGGTGACGTTCTTCCTCGGTGACCACTGTAATTGATGGTGGGTGGCCCGTTCGGGTGGGCAGGTGGCAACGTAGTTTAGATTTATCATCAGGAACAGACTTGGACTTTGTTTTCCACAATCGAAATGTTACACAGATAATTTTGCCATCCACAATAGTGTAGCTCACAAACTATTAATTGCACGAAGATGGTTTCGACACAACGATGGTTTGGTAACGTGATCCTTTTTATACAATTTTCATACAAGTATCGGAGGTTACAACTGGAATGGTGGCGGTAGCGTAGTAAATTTTTATATTTTTCTTCACTCCTCAACTAAGTAAGAATAGTTTTACTTTTAAAATTTTTCATTTATTTATTAATGAGCGCGTTTGTTTCACGAATTTTAAACGACAAGTATGACTTCCACTATTATTATGAAACACCAGGGCTGGATTTACGGCAGGGAAAACTGAGCAGCTGCCCGAGGTCCCCACAAAAATGGCCCCCCCCATTCCCAAAAAATATTTAGATGTTGTTTCTAATAGGACAGACTCGGAGTCATAATCAGATCAAACATAATTATGGAAATTGTTTAATTGTTAAATAAAATAAACAATTGATAAATAAAAATTGATTAATAAGTTTCGCTAAGCTTCAATGAATCTCCTCGTAACCCTTCTGTGACGTGACATACTGCCAGATATATCCACTATGCCATTTTTTGTGGAAACATGTGGTTTAATCTATTGAAAAGCGTCTAGTGTATGCACAAACAAAATTCGTTCATAGAATAAATCTCAACCTATAAACTAAAATGTGAGTAATTATTAGCATTATATTTAGAAAAATGTTATGTAATATTTTGTTTTTTGGATCACCTGAAGGTCAGGGTCCCCAGCCTTCTTCAGTTAGCTTTATAAGGCTAACTAACGAAAATATCACGACCGAACCTAACCAATCGTCAAGGGCGTACAGTTGACCTAACGACTGGTTAGGTTAGGGCGTGATATTTTTGTTAGTTAGCCTTCTAAGGCTAACTAAAGAAGGCTGGGGGCCCTGATCTTCAGGTGATCCTGTTTTTTATATAAGAAAAGGGGAATCAGTGTTTAGTATACAGTATACCAAAAATTCTAAATTCGCAATTTATTAAAGTGTACCACCCAATATTGAGCTAACTACTTTTACATTTTTCTGTATTTGGCTAGACATTCCATGCTTTCACATTTATCTTTTCATGTAGTAGGCCAAATTGCCTACGTTAATTAAATTATACAAAGTACAAACATTTATAAATATTATTTAATGGGTCTGGTCCAAAATACCTAGTATATGTAATTAATCTAGGGAACCAGTGACCAGTAACTAGTGACCAGTAACCGGTAACCCGTCACCAGTCACCATTAACAGTACCATTACCAGTCTGGACCAGTGAAAAAGTAATAGAATTGTGCTTTCCTAAACAGACACTGAATACTTGTCAGAAACATCTCTCTTTCCTTTACAAACTGTATATTAAACCGTTCTGTGCCCGAGTTGCTTTCCCGATTTTGAATTGACAAGTTATTAATATAAATGAAGGATTTAACTGTCTTTACACAAATCTAGTTACGGTTTTATTTTTTTATATTTTCAAGTGTCCTTACAAAGTTTTCACGTATGTGAACAACACGATCAAAGGACAGACGAAAGCAGGAAGTTTACAAATCATTGAAGAATAAATTTCTTCTAAATGCTTCAACCAAATTATTCGAGCAGCTGACGAGGAAGCTTCTAGCAGTGGCTGGATCCTCCAGCGCCGGACACGTCAACGCGAAGAAGAGGCGACGTCAAACCGAAACATCAACGCGCTGGTGGCCAAACTTCCTCAAATCTCCGTGCAGCGGACTGTCTACGGTTGGCCAGACTGGCAGTCGACGGCCTGTTGCGTGGCACGATCAGAGTGCCGATCGGCTCCCGGGGCCGGACCTATACCAGCGTGCTATTTTTTCACTTACGGGGAGCAATTGCTTGCTCCCTGGATTACTCTTCCTCTCCGGCGACATTAAGGCTAATCCAGGCCCCACTACAACTTACACATGTCACCATACACAAAGACATCGACACAATAGGACCATGAGACACATTCAGAAGCATAACATTAACATATTACAGTACAACGCAGATGGCCTCACAAACAAAATCATGCAGCTTAGGGAATTCGTACACAAACAAAACATCACATAGCACTTATACAAGAAACAAAACTAAAACGCACACACACAAAACACCCACCATCCCTGACTTCACGGAGATCCGTCAAGATCGTACTGGGAGTCACGGAGGTGGACTCATTACTTACATACGTAAAAACATTAGCTACACTGAAGCCACCCAAAACATTACAAACACAATCCAAGCAGATAACATGATAGAAATACAGGCAGTTAACATTAAAACACGCGCAAAACACAACACCACACTCATCAACAATTACATCCCACCAGATAGTTCACCTCAGGTGCCAGCCAGTTACAATCCACAGTTACACAATCTGGCCTCTCTCACTAATGTCATCTTAGGAGGAGACTTCAACGCTAAAGACACTAGTTGGTACCTACACAACCAAAGCAACACCAGAGGCGCCAACATAGCCACACAACTAAACAGCCTTTTCATTCTTAACAATACAAAAGAACATACACACATACCACATCAAGCAGGATACTCAAACTCCTTCCCAGACATAACGTTCTGTTCCCCCTCACTAGCAACACATACACACTGGAGAACAGAAAAATAACTGTCATCAGACCACTGCCCATCATCATTACAACACGTTCTACACTCTGCCCCAACAGCCTTAGGTACACTTATAGAAATTACAAGAAAGTTGATTGGGAACAGTTCAAAATACAGACTGAGGAACAATTCATTACATTAAACAGCACACCCATCATAAACATCAATACAACACTCAAGACATTTAATCAGATCATCAATAATGCAAACAAATACATACCCAAGGGCACCATTAGGAAATACAATCCAAATTACACTAGAAAAATAGCCCACCTCATAAGGCAACGTAACAACCTCAAACATAACACACAAATACTACACACAGAAGCCATAAAACAACAGATACAACAGCTCAACACAGAAATAAACAACAATCTTAAAGAAAAACAAATAGAAACATTTAAGAAATGCATAACAACACTAAACCACTCCACAGATACATCCAGGCTATACAAGACTATAAACAGCATTACCCACTCTAACAGCGGCATTCACACCTCACACGCGGCTATCTGTCGCAGCCAAAATAATATCCCAACATATACACAACAAGTTAACATTCTAGTTAAATACTACGAAAAAATAAGTCACTTAAACAGAGAAAACAACCAGAAACACGCAGACAGACAAACAGCCAGACACAAGAAAACCTACAGACTCGACACGACCATTACACCTTTCAATACAGACCAGACCACCAAGATCATCAAAAACATTAAGAATTCGAAAGCTACTGGACCAGACAACATATCTAACATAGCCTACACCTTAAACACTTGGGCCCACAGGGAATACTAGCTCTCACAAATATCAGAATATATTCATACCAACACTGTATTATTCCTGACATGGAAACAAGGTAAAATTATTACACTACTCAAACCAAACAAAAATCCAACAGAACCAGCTTCATATAGACCCATTACTTTACTATGCACCTTCCAAAGTAACAGAAAGACTAATCTTACAAGTCACCAACCCAGACATACCACTATCGCCTACTCAACATGGATTCAGACCTCACCACTCAACCACGACATTACTCACTAACCTCACGCAGCACATCATGGATGGCATCAACTCCAGACGACCAGCTCAACGTACAATATTAGCAACAATAGACATTAGTAAAGCATTTGATGCTATTCCACGTTTCCCTCTCAAACAAAATATTCAACACAAACATGCACAATAACAGCAAAAGGTGGCTGAGCAACTATCGATATTTCAGGAAGATACTCACATGTCACATTTAATGGCAAGTCATCCAAAAACAAGCTTTTTCCGAACGGGGTCCCTCAAGGCTCTGTTCTCTCACCAACACTTCAACTTATACATGCATAACATTCCAACACCCATAGATAACAAGCTTACCTTATCATCATATGCAGATGACATCACTCTAACATCCACCCACAACAACATCGACACCACTACAAATAACCTACAAACACACATAAACAGTGTACAAGACTGGCACACACACACAATAGATTCAAAGTAGCGCCCACAAAGTCAACCATCACCTTGCTAACAAGCAACACAAAAGAACACCAGATAACTCCACAGCTTACATTAAACAACACCAACATTCCACACACTCACAGGACCAAAATACTTGGGGTCACATACAACACATCATTATCTTTTGCAAACCACATTCAGGACATTAAAAACAAATGTACGTCAAGACTTAACACGCTTAGGGTACTAATAGGCACAAACTTTGGACACCAGCGGGAAACAACATCACTCATATACAAACAATATATTTGCTCAGTTATGAACTATGCTAGCCCATGCTGGGCACCCATTACCTCCAACACACACATAAACACCTTACAGACAATACAAAAGAACGCACTTCGTATCATTACAGGATGCACTCAAACAACACCAATAGAACACCTGCACAGAGAAACAAAAATGCTGAAAATTAGGGAACATTTAGACATGAATGGAACACAATTCATGGCAGCAGCGACAACTAACCCACAACGCCCTTGCCACTACATGTACAATCATGCACCAACACGTCACACCATTAAGGTAACACCAGAGAGACATTATAACCAAATACTCCATTCCATACCACGCCCCACAGACATCACACAGTACAGGAAACACATACACACACACCTAACCCACAAAGCACTGACACGACTCGGTCAGAATGCGGTCCTAGGTGCGAAGCCGCCACCCATTAACAGGTCAGAGACCAGCCTGAGCAAATCGGATCGAGTTAACTTAGCACGATTCCGATGTGGACATCACCCGAACTTACAGACATATAAAGAAGACTAGACAACTCCACAGACGACACTTGCCACCTGTGCCAGGACGGACCACAAACAATTGAACACATTATGACAGACTGTACAGCTCTCGCGCAACATAGAACACAACACATCACTAGTGCGCTGAGCCTCTGGTCCACTCCGGAGAGGGCGATCGGTTACCTGCGTGCCGCCGGCTCGATCAGGGTGGGCTGATCGGCTAACCAACAACAACAACAACTTGTCAGAAAATGGATTTAAAGATTTTCATTACTATACTGTTCATGCTGATTTAATTTGTGGCCTAGCTTTTTGAGGTGAGAATGAGACTCGAGGATCAGCCGCTAATGAAAACTATCTTGCAATACTAGAGCAACTACGATACGACGATTTCCTTAAGCAGCACATCCAGAAGCATGGGATTCTCGGAAGCGGCCATACGAATTATCTGTCGTCAACGATTTGTGAAGAACTTGTACAACTCCTGGGAAAACGTGTATTGGATGAGATTATTTCGCGCATCAAAGAGTCTAGGTACAGCTCAATTTCGCTGGACAACACGACCAACGAGGGCCACTTGACAAGTTAACTTTAGTCTCCCCTAAATCACGGAGCATACGACTCCGGTTGAGTGATTTGTCAAGTTCATGCCTAATCAGGGTCACAAGGCACAGGTCATGTTCGACAGTTTGATGGAATTTCTAAATACTTATGAGGTTGATTTATAAAATTGTCGGGGTTAGTCGTACGACAATGCTTCAGCCATGAGTGGAAGGTACAATGGTCTCCCAGCTAAGGTGACATCGAAGAACAACCTGGCCACATGGGTACCGTGTGCAGGGCACTCACTAAACTTGGTTGGAAAGACAGCTGCTGTGGGTTTCTTCGACTTTCTCGAGACGGCTTGTGTTTTTCACTGCATCCCCACGTCGTTATGAAATACTGACTGATTCACTAAAATCAATTGTTAATCATGTGTGCGTACCTAAAATGATCACTACCACGCTCTGGTCGTACAGAGCCGATGTCATTAAAGCACTCATGCAGGGCTATCCTCAAATCAAAGACACGCTGGCCAAAATTGCTGCCAACCCAGATGAAATGTTAAAAGTACGCTATGAGGCAAACGCCTTATATGAGCACATGTGTATGCTTGAAACTGGTATACTGTATATAGGCTTCTGGTACGAGATTCTAGACAGGGTCAATAGTAAGGGCCAAAATCTGCAGGATTCCAAACTAGATTTGAACGCTGCTATGGCAATTGTGAAGTCACTAAAAGGTTTTGTTGAGACAAGGCGTGAGTGCTTCAATGAATACAAGTAGCAGGGGTCAGAGATATCTGGCACAACAGAATATGTGCAGACTCGCCAGCGTTGACTAAATTTGCGGCTAAATCCACTGCTTATCGATCAGTTTCTCAGTTCTCTGGCACAACGGCTGCTCTCTACTTATGAATTAAATTCTCCTTGATTTGGTTCCTTGGGTAAACTGGAAACGCTCAGTCCTGAAGAGATCCAGAATGCAGCGACGAAGCTCGTCAACATCTACAAAGACGATCTGGATCAATGCCTTGGTATTAAGCTTATCCAGTTTGCTGAATTCTCAAAGATATTCTAAGATAAGAAAGACGATAATATAGACATAAAACACTTTCTGTACAAGTTAATTTTTGATAAACGTGCTAAAGGCGTATTTCCTAATATAGAAATAACAGTTTGCATGTATCTCGTGCTGATGGTTACCAACTGGTGGTAAGCGTTCGTTTACGAAAATGAAACACACTTCGACGAGCTCATCAATGACTTTGCTGGACCCAAGGGTCGCAAGGTGCTGGGTCTTTAACAAAATGTCTGGTCTATAAAAATTGACAGTGTGCTGTATTGTAATGTAAATTGTAGTTGCTGTTGTAATAAGCGTAATGTTCTTTTTCAGTTGTCTGGCATGCTCTTGTTCCGTTGTAAGTCACTTCTGTATCCGCAGGCATATAATATGGAATAAAATTGTTATATGATATACTTTTGTGTTTGTGTTTTAAATAATAAAAAGTGTTGTGAAGTCCAGATTCTAGTAGACATGGAGAAGTGAAAACTATTGTAATTAGAAGACCAGTCAATCACTGCCTAGTGTCCTTCATCCTAAACCCGGCCCTGCCCGGGGCCTTTACAAATCACTGCCCAGCCAAGGATCCCTCACATTCCTACTGCCCAGGGGCCCACACAGTTCTAAATCCGGCCCTGTAAAACACTAAGAAGTTTAAACTTTAATCTTACGTTCGTTCACAGAATAAATTAAACTTACCTTTTAAAGTTAGAACGGGAGACAGGCCTTAATCGGAAATGGAATAGGCATAACGATACGGGACTAGACCTAGAGCGGGACAAAGATAAAAGCGTAGGGCCAAAAGGAATTCTCCTTTTAATGCCCTTGGGTAGAATTAAATTGGATTGAACTGTTTTATATCACTTAATTGTTTACTTACTCAACTAACCTACTTGACTTATTTGACAATATTAAATTATTTTGACTGAGAATTCAATGAACTCTAATGGTTAATACCCCTTCTGTTCCAACGATTCCATATGGCATCATCAACAAAAAGTGTGTGTAATTTCCTCAGATTAGCTTCAATGATGACTTATGGCATTTGAATGTAACAATTAACTGGATAACAACATCTGGCAGATAATTTTGGACATTGGCCTGAGCATTTAAAACCCAAAAAGAGATGCAGAAACTGTATGAAGGGTTACTCTCGTCTAAAACGCAGAAAGTGTGATGTACCATTATGTTTAACGAAGGACAAAAATTGTTTTAAACGCATTTCATTCAAAGTAGTATGGTCTACCGTCGTGTTAAGCAAAGGATAAAAATGGCTTTTATTTGTTTCATTCAAAGTACCAAAGTTATGTTAGTTTCTCTTATTACTTGATAACGCCAAATGGAATCATACAATTTCCAGGGTAAAATAATTAAATAAATTTCTAAGCAATGTTTCGTTTGTTTCAATAGTTATTTTTAACATTTTTAAGTGTTAACAAATTTTTTTTAGCTCAAAACAATAATTTGGGACAGAAAGGGTTAAGCTGTTATACAGGTGCGCATATGGATGATACAGAAATGTGACATCGCGTGATCAGTTCTCTCACACCTCATTGGTGAACAAAATTTCGGTTCTAATGTCCTACGTGCTCAAAGTCACGTACTCTCTCTGGATTCCACCTGTAGCCTACTCCTTTATTTACCTGAAGCCTACTTGGAATTTAGCTGATTCTATTCAAATCCTAATTTATGTCTTTCATTTATATCAAAATTTGACGACAATATTTAGCTATAATTTTACTATAATAATGATAAATCCCTCATTTTTGAAAACTCACCAAAACGCTGAAATAAAAAAATATTTATTGCATTGGCCTCACACACACACACACACACACACACACACACATATATATATATATATATTATATATATATATATATAGATATATCAACGTAAAGAACGACGCTTTGTATAGGAGAATTATCCGCGCAAGATGAGAGCGAAAGAACGAACAAATGAAAAAATGAGGTACCCACCCGGGAATCGAACCCGGGATCTTCCGATTGCCGATCAGATATGATAACCACTACACCACAGGCCTCACCCAAACAAATGTCGTAATTCCTCTACATACGCGCAGAAACCAATGCCCCAAAGGGGGCACCTCCCGCATGCCGTAACATTATATACATTATAACTGCAAACACGCAGTATAATTAACGTAAAGAACGAAGCTTTGTATAGGAGAATTATCCGCGCAAGATGAGAGCGAAAGAACGAAACAAATGAAAAATGAGGTACCCACCCGGGAATCGAACCCGGGATCTTCGGGATCTTCCGATTCATTTTTTCATTTGTTTCGTTCTTTCGCTCTCATCTTGCGCCGGTAATTCTCCTGTACAAAGCGTCGTTCTTTACGTTAATTATACTGCGTGTTTGCAGCTATAATGTATATAATGTTACGGCATGCGGAAGGTGCCCCTTTGGGGCATTGGTTCTGTGCGTATGTAGAGAATTACGACATTTGTTTGGGTCAGGCCTGTGGTGTAGTGGTTATCATATCTGACCGGCAATCGGAAGATCCAGGGTTCGATTCCCCGGTGGGTACCTCATTTTTTCATTTGTTTCGTTCTTTCGCTCTCATCTTGCGCGGATAATTCTCCTATACAAAGCGTCGTTCTTTACGTTAATTATACTGCGTGTTTGCAGTTATAATGTATATATATATATATATATATATATATATATATATATATATATATATATATATATAGAGGAATTACGACATTTGATTGAGTGAGGCCCGTGGTGTAATGGTTATCATATCTGACCGGCAATCGGAAGATCCCGGGTTCGATTCCAGGGGGTTACCTCATTTTTTCATTTGTTTCGTCTTTCGCTCTCATCTTGCGCGGGATATTCTCCTATACAAAGCGTCGTCTTTACGTTAATTATACTGCGTGTTTGCAGTTATAATGTATATATATATATATATATATATATATATATATATGTGTGTGTGTGTGTGTGTATAATGTTATAATGTTATAATATCTCAGACAACAAAGACCCTAGGATCCACTCATGGCTGGTCTACCTAACTGCGTTCGTAATTGTGTATTTTGCATATCCTCCGTGGTGGCGGAGGGGACCTACAACTTTACCTGGGTTCCGAACCACAACGCCTTAATTTTACTACCTTAAAATATACCCAATCTATCAACATATGCGTCTAATCGATTTTTGACATGTTTATAGACGTGTTATTAATTATTTCTACTGGCAAACTATTCCACCTCTTTACTATTCTATGCGTAAAAAGTTTTTGGCAACTGCTATCTCGAACCTTCTACTTGTCAACTTACACCCGTTATTTCTAGTCCTATTATATTGAGATATTTCGAAAAAGCTATCTCTACACCCCTGATTAAATGAGCCTTAGTTTTTTTTCAATGAGTCCTTTGTGCGGTACGGTGTCAAACGCTTTTTGAAAATCTAAATACACTACATCAACCTCCCGATGACTATCGTAAACTTCAACCACGCTTTGAAAAAATTCTAAAAGATTAGTTAAGCAAGATTTGTTTCGCCTAAAACCATGCTGCGTATTTCTAACCAAGTTATGCAATTCTAAGTGTTCGACTGTACGATCCATAATTATGATTCCAGTAGCTTACCTACAACAGACGTTAAACTGATTGGCCTATAATATCCCGCCGCACCTGTATCGCCTTTCTTAAAGAGAGGTGTTACATATGTTAATAAAAACCCACTCTAATAGACAGAGCTTATTTCCACAACAGTTTCGATGCCCACTGGCATCCTCTTCGGGTGGATCCACCCGAAGAGGATGCCAGTGGGCATCGAAACTGTTGTGGAAATAAACTCTATCTATTAGAGTGGGTTTTTATTATCATATTTTGACCTTCACGTAGAAAAAAGTGAAGTTTTTTGCATTTATTATAGGTGTTACATTTGCTAACTTGAAATTATCTGGTACGCAGCCTTCAGAAATAAACGCATTAAAAATCTTTGTTAGCGGCAAAAAAATGCTTTCTTTTAATTCTTTTAGTTGTATGGGATATATGGAATCCGGCCCCGGTGATTTACGCATTTTCATTTTATCAATGTAGCGCATTACCTCCCTTTCACTAACCACAATATTATCCAAAATATTACCATTATCAAAAGGTATTATGTCTATGACCGTAGGGATATTCGTTACATCTTCTATAGAAAAAACTGACGTAAGAAAATCGTTTAGCAAGGTAGCCATTTCTTTGTTTTCAGAAACTAGCTCTCCGTTAACATTTTTCAACGGCCCCAAGACACTTTTTACTGGATTTCTATTGTTGACGTATTGAAAGAATCGCTTGGGGTTTTCCTTACCGTCACGAGCTATGGAGATTTCAAATTCGCGCTTGGACTTTTTTATTACACTTTTCGCTTCACGCCTTACAGATATGTAGTTGTTTCGAAACCACAAATTGTCTTTATCGCACTTATGTAGCCTATAAGCCCTATCTCTACTCTTTATAATGTCTCCTACGCTAGAAGTAAACCACAAGGGCTTGTTGTTTACTTTCGCACGCTTAATTTTGTACGGTACACATTCCTCATTTATAGTCCTAAATACTGTTTCAAACGATTCCCACATTACTTTTGCGTTGGAGATCCCCATTACGTTTTCCCAATTGACGTGTGACAATTCGTTTCGAAATTTACAAAAGTCTGCGTGCTGGAAGTGAGGAATTTTAGTCGAGTTAGCTGGTTTCGAGTGACTGAATGAGAGGACAAACTCTACCATATTGTGATCG
This sequence comes from Bathynomus jamesi, assembly GCA_023014485.1. NCBI lineage: Eukaryota > Metazoa > Arthropoda > Malacostraca > Isopoda > Cirolanidae > Bathynomus > Bathynomus jamesi. Next base: position 21,918 of record JAJOZX010006217.1, on the reverse strand, counting down.
TTATTTCTTAACGGTTCTATTACTTGAAGATCAGTGATTAGCCTATCGTCCGTAGTTATTAAATCTAAAATACTGTCCAACCTCGTAGGTTCCCCAACCTTTTGAATAAGAAAGCTATCCTCGAGAAAATTAACTAAACGATTACCTTCCGCGTTTCCCTGCATTGTATTGTAATTCACGTTGGCGCAATTAAAGTCACCCATAACTAAGGCCTGCTCACTACCTATTAATTATTCTCTTTAGTTCACGATATAACGATTCGTCCGTATCAGCTGTTTGATTCGGGGGCCTATATATAACCACAACAACAAGTTTGAAATCTTTGATATACAACATAACACCGCCTCTTCGCCTACCTATTCTGTTTTTAACAAAAAGTCTATAACCTCTAATTTGATACTCCCCTACAAATCACGTGTTTCAGTGCTAAACCACGATTCATTTATCGCAATTAAATCATAGTCTTTACAAGCAATTAAAGAAAAAAAATCGTTTATTTTATTTCGTAAGCTACAAGCATTTAAGGATAGAACCTTCAAATTGTTTGTAATTGCGACACCTTCGCGAACGCAGGGGAAATTTGAGGAAATTACGCTGGGACCGTTCGAGTTACGGCAGCCTGAAAAGAAAAGACAGTATTATGAAGTCCATTTCCAAGGAACATGTCCCTCTTGCCGTAGAAACTGTTCCAAAAATTCGCAAAATGCACTCCTTCCTGTTGGCGTAAGCGACAAATTTCCCTTCATAGCGACTGCAAGTACTTGACGGGGGTGTCATGCTCTTAATTAAAAAACAAAAAACGAGAGTTTGGAAATTCATAAATTAAAACGTAGGTCTACCGCGTGCTTATTGTGCCGTCACCTGCGCAAGCCCGCAAAAATGTTCTTGAAATGCAGAAACAGGTTCTTGTAACACAAATTTATACTAAAGAATATATACTTAATTAAGCTACCGACGAAAGATCTGTAAAAGAAAAAGTATTAATAAAACATATCTGTCCGCTATTCGACCGACTTTTTCCTTTCCGTTTTACCTTTTTCTCACGGTGGGTGACCACACTCTACTTGATCTCCCATATGAAGTGAAAATGAACCTTATGAAACCTCGTTCTCTAATAGATCCGAAAAACAAAAAAGGTAAACAAGGGAATTTCAACCTTTTGAAACCTCATTTAGTAATAGATTCGGAAAACAAACAAGGCAAGCTACGTGCACTAGCCTTGGTTTAATCAAATAATATAGTAATGAATAAAGTGAATAAATGAAATATATTCGTTAATTAATGATTAGTAACACGAAGTAATTTAGTTAAGAATGCACCAAACACTATTTTTTAAAAGACACTTTAAAGAAAACCATTTATTCAATTGGTAACACTGGACACTCTATAAAACACGTTCTGTTCACAAGGAAAGACTGATCACTGATATAAATATATATATATATATTTATATATATATGTTATAAACGAGCCTATAAACGAACCCCCGACCAACTTCTTGAAATCATGTAAAGTAAGACATCATTCAAAATAACATAAGAGCAGGCGCCAGTCCTTATTTTTCTTACGCAATAATCGACGTCTGCTAAATTTCTTCTAAGCCTTAATCACACGTCCGGAGAATGATCCACGATATAAAAACAGTTATGAAATCAATCTAAAGCGCACCGACAAACTTTGGCGATGTCATTCGCCGTTACATATTTGTCTCCAACGAAAAATACACGCTTCCGTCCCAAGGGACTTTAGCTCTGAGAATCAAATATTCTCTTGTTCTCATAATGACTCGCTTATGACGCATATGAGAATGGATTCACTCGTATATTAGGAGGGGTTCAGCCATTAATGAACAGATTCAAGATTCAGAATTCAGACTCGGGATTTGAGACTCTACATTGAGATTTCAAAATACGAGACTGAGAACTTGGTCTCCGCGGGTGACGGGTTGCGAGTCGCCTCGTATGCATTAGTTTTGCTTCGAGACGATTTAGAACGGCCTAGAGGAAGGGCTTAGAAGGAATCGTTTAATTATTAAAGCGCGGTGGCGAAGGAGCGCGATACCCCACATTGAATTGTTTTACGATGGCACCTAGAACGGGCACGAGGGAAGTGTTTCAAGAAGACGGGCCGTCGGGTTTTTATCATAAAGTAAAGTAATTGTATACCCTGGGTGAAGGGTGAATTTCACTTCATTTAGAAATAAGTTTTTATCGGAATATTGGAATTAAGGAACTTACGGAAAGAAACGTCAGCAGACTTAATTCATTTATTTCTCAGTGACCTTAATTGTTACTCATAGACTTAAGAACCATCTAACTATAACCCGGTGAACTTACATTATAATTTGACCTTGTGAACTTAAGAGCTAAACCAGTTATTATAAACTTTCGCCTGTAAACCGCTCATTCGAATTTAATTAAAGCACCTGAAGATAAGATTGACTCTCAGTTAATCCCGGTGTAAAATAAAAAAAAATTTAAATCCGACGAGTGTAGGAAAGGGCTGGGGAAACTCCCGGACCCCGTAAGTGACTGACTCGAAAAGGGGGTCAGCGCCTCTGTTTAAAGGAGTCTTTTATTTTATATACTAAGGGGGTTACATAAAACACGCACACCAGGTAAACCTCCCCCCAGATATATAATATATATATATATATATATATATACATACTGTATATGTGTGTGTGTGTGTGTGAGGCCAATGCAATAAAGAAAGCTCGGGGCCGTGATCTTCAGGTGATCCTACATTTTTAATACGATATATATTTTTTTAACAATACGTTCTTCCAGTGCAAATTGCTGTGAAAATTTCGTCATTTACATGTCCACTTTTATTAAATTAGATATACATATATACAAATAAAAATCCTCTTATTACGATTCAAATTTTTAAATGACGTTTCTTAACTAAATTTAACTAAAAATTATTGGAAGCAAAAATTTCTGAGTTCAGTTACTGCAAGAAAATTTTTAGTTTTCTATGGGTGAAAAATGAAAAAATTAGCATACGTTTTTTAGCCTAGATTGGGCATACTAATGTAGTTTTGTATACAAATGCGAATTCTAACTAGCTGTCAAGATTATAGACTAACTCTGCCAGTCAAGAAATCAGTTTACACTCATTGTAATTATGAACTGGATATTTTTAAGTTGTCAAATATTCCTACATTTTGGATTTAAGAGCGCAGGATTGGTCGAAATGCGTCATTATCTCATTAAACATGTCAAAATATTTGTGACGTCAGAATGTAATACAAAAAATAGATTGATATTGACTCTAGATTACGATCGAATGTCGTGTAATCATGTGTAATGTCTTGTAGTACTGTTCAGTACTATATAAGATAAAATATATGTTTGAATATACTATGCATTTACATGTTCTGAGAAGGATTTAATAACTGTACGTTAATTATGTTATAGAAGTGAATTTATAATAATAATATACTAGTATACTAACAAGTAGTGGTGTACCAATTAATCGGTATCAGCATCGGCATCGGCAGAATCGGCCAAATTTAGCCGATTCTCTCACCCATTCTTTGAAATTTAAAAATTTTCATTACAAAACAAAATTTATACGAGTATGTAGAAAAAATTTAACAGACAAAAATATGTTTATGATAATTTCAACTGATTTCAAAATGTAATTGCATAAAGTGTAGTTTAGATTCACGAAAAAAGCAAAGCTTAATAAGTTAAGGTACCCATAAATTTACATTTTCTATAAGTAGCTAATCTCTAAATATTATAAACTTTTTTAATCTCTTACTCTATATTAATGATAATGCTATATTAAGTTGTATTTTATAATTTTTATATTAAACCATCTTATTATGTTGACATTATTTTAAGTATTTTAATAATTTTATAAACCCAGATTATATATCCACTTTTTTATTCAAATTGGCCACCAGGGACGTGGAATTTTATCAAAATTTTTGTTTTTGTTGACATTAGTAGTATAGCCGCAAAACGGGAGAGTGCAGGAATGTTGCAGGTTATTATGTAATGTTGCAAAGGGGGTGGGGGTTGTTGCAAAGGGGGGTTGTTGCAAAGGGGGGTGGGGGAAAGGGGGTGGGGGGAAAACTTGGAGGCGGCGTTATCCCCCAAGAGAAAGGAGGAGGAGGAGAGAAAGGAGGAGAGGTGTGCACCTGGCAGGAGCCAAGTGCACATTAAGACTTCCAGCCGGGCTGGCGTTGTTTTATAGGCTCCTAATCAGCCAGAATCAGCCAGTTGGCTGAGCCAAGGGGGGGAGAGACGCCTAAAGGAGAGAGAGAGAGACAGCTGAAGGAGAGAGAGCTGAAGAAGAGAGAGATGCCTGTAGGAGGGAGAGACGCCTGAAGAAGAGAGAGATGCCTGTAGGAGGGAGAGACGCCTGAAGGAGAGAGGATAGGTACACATGCAGGAGTACTCATGCTGGAGGTACACACACACATACGCACACATGCAGGAGTACACATGCAGTAGGTACACATGCTGGAGGTACACACATACGCAGGAGTACACATGCTGGATGTACACATGCAGTACACATGCTGGAGGCAAACATGCAGGAGAGAGAGAGAGACGCCTGAAGGAGGAAGATACATGCAGGAGAGAGAGAGCTGAAGGAGGGAGAGAGACACCTGAAGGACAGAGTGGGGTTCTCCCCCAATTTATTTTCGTTTCCTAACCTAAGAGGCCACTATGGGGTTTACCAAAGGGCCTGAAATAGAAGGAGCAGAGCTCCTTACTCGGAGAGCCGAGGGGGAATGGTTCTTCACCAGCTTCGCGATCTTTTATAATCCTCTATTCTGGCTGAGTTGCCAGATAGCGCAAGGTATTCCAGATAGCGCCATGTGTCCCATTAATCGTGTAACACATATATGACGATAGTTATTCCAATTAAATTCTGTTTAAATACACCTTTGTTAATTGCATACCTTTCCAGTTTTTTTTTGCAATGATCGGATTGCTAGATATATATTATTATGCTATATATATATATATATTTATTTTATAACATTTAATTTTAGTTTAGAAGCAAATTTAACATTAACTCCATTGAACTTAAAGAAACAAATAACATAGTTTACCTTCGAAAACGCCATAATAGAAAACAATTAATTTTATGGGAAACTATTTCGACATAAGTTTACTATAATTATATCAGTCTTTTAAATATCTTCTGATATATATATATATATATATATAAAATACCACAATATATATTTATAGTTATTCAGTAACACATTAGAAAAATTTACGCAATAATAGAATTAACAAAGTTACCCAGCTTCATTAAACTTGAAGATGAACGAAACAAATAACATAGTTATCCATAATTCAGCCCTCACGAATAACGAAACGAAATGATCATTTACGATACAATTCGAAATACGATAATTTACGATACAATTCCACCAAACGAGATGAAAACTTATGAAACATATAGCCTCATTCCTGCGAAGAAAAATGAAAAAACGAAATTAAAAGAAACGAAGAAAGTTGGATTTTCCCAAAACAGTCCACTATAGCGAGGTTGGTTTCGGAGAAAATCTGCTTGCGAGAGACCTTTCTTAAAGACAGCTCGATAAGTAACCCAATGTTCCAAATATTAATATTGCCATTATAATTACTTCTACAATGAATCCAATTAAATTCTGCTTATTAAATAACTTTTTTAGACACTTGATTTTTATTATAAATATTTAAGTCACGAATAACAGTGGGAAAAACGTCCAACAATATATATATATATATATATATATATATATATATATATATAATAAACAACTCATGCACACACACACACACACACACACACACACACACACACGATGAAAGGCAGAAGCTAAATCAGTTCGAATCGTGTCTCTAGGGACACGATTCGAACGAAAAAGGTCTCTAGGGACCTTTTTCGGGCCGAGGGATTATCCTTCTACAAGCTATTCGAGCAGAAATCACCACTGACTTCAGATATTAATTTTATCATTCTTATTACTTCTACAATGAAAATATTTACGCGTAATTTGTATGGTGTCATATAGAATATATATATATATATATATATATATATATATTGGGGGGGAGATCTCTCACCCGTTCTTCGGCCCGACCCCGTTTCATTGTAGAAATAAAATAATATATATATATATATATATATATATATATATATATACCCTTTGGATAACCTTTGGTTAGCTTCCGCCCGAATTGTTCATTCTGACGAAGGTCAAGGGAAAAACGTACACAATATATATATATATATATATATATATATATATATATATATGCTACACACAGACCGTGCATGGAACAAGGAACTCTTCTGGGATAATTAAATCCACTATAGTCCGAGTAAGTAATGACAAATACCGCCTCGGTGGTGTAGTGGTTAGCGTCGCGGACTACGAATCCATCGGCCCAGGGTTCGAGACCCGACGGCAGCCGGCGCGCAGCAAAGCCCAGCTGTTCATCCTTCCACACAATAAAGAAAGTGGTTGGTAGATAAATGGGTACCCTAGGAGGCCTAGTGGTCAAGACGCTGGGCTGCTGATGGGTCGTGGTTCGGAATCCACGTTAAACTGTAGGTCTAAGGTGGAGTGAAAAGCTTGACCTTCGTCAGAATGAACAATTCGGGCGGAAGCTAACCAAAGGTTAGCCCGACGCGGGCAACGGGTCACTCGCAAAGAGAATTTAATCATTGGTAAACTTCCTTCCAGACCACTCTATATATATATATATATATATATATATATAGAAAGAGAGCGAGAGTTTTGTTCAATAAATAATAATCGAAAAAACATCATAATGCACGATTTTCTATGTAGCAATACTAATTAACTCTTTCTCGCCTACGGCGTTACAAGAACGTGCACTCGCTCGTAAATTAGACCTCCAGTTTAACATGGGTTCAGAAATACATCTCGTCGATGGGGTTCGTTGCTTACTCTACCACATGGACTTTTATATGTAAGAGACCTAACCTAACCTACGAAATACATCTCGTCAGGGCCGATCCTAGAGCCATATATAGCAATGGAAATGAGCGCGATGTGTCGTTAAATACGTGATTTAAAATAACAGGACCATTTTACCCGAGGCAGTAGTATATCCGAAAAACATCGTAATGCACGATTTTTTCTATGTAGCAATAATAATTAACTCTTTCAAATACGTGATTTAAAATAACAGGACCATTTGACCCGAGGCAGTAGTATATCCGAAAAACATCGTAATGCACGATTTTTTCTATGTAGCAATAATGATTAACTCTTTCAAATACGTGATTTAAAATAACAGGATCATTTAACCCGAGGCAGTAGTATGCCCGAAAAACATCGTATAACCTAACTATAATTTACAACTATAGTTTACCTTGACTTTCATATGCTTCTATCCTGTTTTATTAATAAAGATTTTTAACTTTTAATAACGTATGAATAAAGATTTTTAACATTTAATTTTATTTTAGTATTTATTCATGCCACGCCGCCTTAGACCACAGCTTAACGTTGAAACCGAATGTTCTTTTTAAAATATAATTAGGATATAATTTCTTTATTATAAAATAAGTTAACAATTATGTTAACAAACAATACTAATAATTTGTAAGTAAAAAATATAATATAAGGGACTACCATAGAAATGTAAGTGCCTATAATTCGATTTTATATATATGTTACTCGTCCGGTCTCGTTATAGCGGATTGGTACACGTCATAGCTCCACCCAGCTACATCGGCAGCCAATCACTACGAACATCTGGTCTTTTGGGCGGAGCTTGGCGAATGTGCATATAAAAGGGGATATTTTCAGTTGGGAGTAACAGTAGCTATTTTCGCATCAGTGAATAATCAACCATGGACCTGTACGTCTCCCCAGACTTGTATGAAGAACGTGATACTGCAGCATTAACCACAATTAGTCTTTTCAATGCGGCTGATTGTGGCGAACTATTTTCGACGCAAACCGTAGAAGATATTTGCAGTGACGCTCCTTACAATCCGACGCAAGGGACTACCATAGAAATGTAAGTGTCCATAATTAGAATTTTATATATATACGGAGAGTTGTAGTATTTCGTCAAATAGATACTAGTCAAAAATGTCAATCAATGTTATTTCCCCATCATGCTAAAATCGAAATTGGTAATCGAACCAAAGATATCTTCACATAATGGGGATCTGTCTGTCTGTCTGTATATGTTTTCCTTTAAGGTCCGATGAGGATTTGACACGAGTTATACAATCTTTTGAAGGGAATATGGATGATATACTGATCAGTCAGCAGTGTCACACATCCTCCACCATGGACCTGTACGTCTCCCCAGACTTGTATGAAGAACGTGATACTGCAGCATTAACCACAATTAGTCTTTTCAATGCGGCTGATTGTGGCGAACTATTTTCGACGCAAACCGTAGAAGATATTTGCAGTGACGCTCCTTACAATCCGACGCAAGGGACTACCATAGAAATGTAAGTGTCCATAATTCGATTTTATATATATACGGAGAGTTGTAGTATTTCGTCAAATAGATACTAGTCAAAAATGTCAATCAATGTTATTTCCCCATTATGCTAAAATCGAAATTTTTATGGCGTTCACTCCTCGAACCAAAGATATCTTCACATAATGGGGATCTGTCTGTCTGTATACTCTGTATATGTTTTCCTTTAAGGTCCGATGAGGATTTGACACGAGTTATACAATCTTTTGAAGGGAATACGGATGATATACTAATCAGTCAACAATGTCAAATAATGTAAGTGTTTTTCGATCTTTTTGGGATAAGAAGACGCAATATATTTTCATAAATTTATTAAATGAAAGAAATCAGTACAATAAACGAATATACAAATATACGAACAAAAACATTATAATATACAACGAGTACGTACAATTGGAAAACGGTTTTTTATCTGTCTGCATACCATTTCATCGTTTCGGTGAGTGTGACACGGGTCAAATAAATTTAAAAAATTTATAAATTCTTTATCATTTGACATATGCATGAGAAATGAGACACAGTACATTCCGCAAACATTAGTAAAATATCCCTGCATACGAAATGGGTTCCATACAACTTCGGGAATATGTAACTGAGCGAGAAATTTTACAATAATAGGGTCACTCCAGGGTTGAGTACCGAGTGAATCAAAATAGTACAGGCGCTGTCTATTTTTAAAATAGACAGCGATCCAGTGAATCCCTTCATTACCGATGATGTCTGTGTTCACAATAAGACTACCGCATTCTCGCGTACTTGGCAAACTCAATGTTTCATTCTTCGCAAACACGCCGATAAATTTGGAACGTGTGACTCGCTCCATTACTTTCTGAAGTGTATTAGCATCCATTTTAAAAGTCAGTGATAACGCTTCTAAATCTATCTACTTCTATTAGGGCTTGCGATTCGAGATATACTAGTACACTAATAGGAGCGTCTATAGGCTTGGCGAATTCCAGCCGCACTGAGATGTTACCGCTCTGCTGTGGTGTTAAATGGGTATTTACGCTAGCAGATAAGTCAGGTGTAATGTCAAACGGATAAAGGTTAAATTGATCAATGAATTCTTCCTGCGTTACCCCATTACCAAGCTCATCACAATCACCTGCAATATGGGTCAGATTACTATAGGCTCTGGCACAAAGAGGTAACACAGCGTCTGATGAATAGTCCGTACCCATTGTTCCACCCAAAGCAGTGCCATTAACGTATAGAGTTATATTTTTAAGTCCGAAATTCTCGAATTTAAAGGCACTCTTTTTATATTTTCCATTCACCGAAGCGTGGTCCTGCATGCCGATTAATATCCTTTTAGGAAGATTTCCCAGGGCAATGTTTTCTATCTGCTTCGATGCCAACCCTGCAGGAACCGTATATAGTTTGATCTGCACTCTGTTAATAGGATATTTCACTGTAGCGTTTAGTAAATTTTTCTCAATTTCTAGTTGTTTTGGTGAACTTAATTTCACTCGCCGTACGCGGAGGTATGTGTCCATAATGTGAACCACAACGGACTTTGCCCTCTTCTTGATTCGCATCCAGATTTAAGCAGATCTCAGGACTCGTGCGGGTGAGCTTTATTTTCATATCCACCCCGTTCACAAGCAACTTCTCCTGGAAAGTGAAATCTGTGTGCAACCGTCCAAAACACTCGTATATTTTCTTTTTAGAATTTTTAAATTTGTCCTTTATACTATTTTCATCTTTAGTTTGATAATATCCCTCCGCACTTAAAAAGGTAGCCTTCGCTTCTTTGGAAAAGTTGAGGACATTTTCCAAATAGGCTCGTAGATGATAGTACCCCGTGCCTGCCGATATGTTGGTCTGATTTAAATATACGTCACACTGGTTGAATATGGCGTGCAGAAAGTTTGTTTCAGGGTATACAGCATATTTGTCATCGCAGGCCGTTCCATCAGAATGGGCTATACGTAGCTTAGCGTACATGTGCACACAGCTTGGATCAAAAAAGTAAGGACCTGAGCTGGGTATCACGAATTCTATAGGTGCACTCGGGGAACTAATTGTGTTTAAAGGGTTAATTGTAATAAAGTCACTGTGCTCAATAGAAACTTGGGTTGGCGGGAGCTCAAAAAAGGACAGCTCCGACTTACAGCATTGTGAACTACATGGGTGGATGAAGCGTGCCATGGCGAAATAGTGACTCCTCTCTCGACAAGTGGTAAACAAACTATGATTCATGAGATCAATATCCTTAGCTTATATCAGTCAAAAAAGTGGTCAACCATAGGTTTCATTCGCTTACAGCATTTCTTTTTTGATAGCCTTTTACGTTTAATACCACGTGACCCCTTCTTCTTCTTCCGGGGGCCCTCTTCTTCCCGCCACCACGCATTTTTCTCTTTGCATCTTTGATGATTTCGTTCCGTGTACGCTTTAAATGTTTTTTTAGGGCTTCTTTAGGTTTAGCCCCGGCCAATATGTCTTCTGCAGTGTTAAGGCCTGATTGTAGCGCTTTCCTTCCAAGGTATCTGGCACCCCTCTTCAGCAAAGGAACAGCCGTACGTAGTATGGATGAAAAAATGGATCCAAGTCCACTACCGCGCTGGTATCGCATCCCTCGATAGACGGTGAAAGGCTTTCTATCCATTATAACTCAGTGCGTCGAAAGTGTAGCTTCACTGTTAAGCTCCCGTTACCGAATGGGAAGTTTTCGCCCTCAATCGTTCTTATATATATTGTGATATTGGTTATTAAATTAGTTGCGACATTCACATAATGGGGTCTGTCATATGTAATACTCAAACTCCTTCCTCTATGGTTGGGGATGTGAGCAATGCGCAGCAGGCGTGCCTGGGTATCCCCAACAAACTGGTGCTCCACTATATTACTGTAAATATAGCACATGTCTGGGGACCTTTCAGCCAATTTCTCCATCTTCAATTGATACATTAATCTGGACAAGTTATACTGTGTCTCGTGAAATGTGTCTCTTTGGAAGGCTGCGCTATATCGGCCGTTGGTTAGAATTTTGAACTTTCTATGTTCTTTAAGACATCTGTTAGTCTTTGATTTTAGGATTAGTGTATGTGCAGGGTTGTTTACGATTTCATATACTAAATCATTCGTAAGGTTTGAGTTTCTTAAACTTACGTTTAAGCCTCTCACAACATCCTCGGCCGAACCATATTGACCCGGCCCTAGTCTTACTTCTGTACTGTAATACCGTGCAATCTTAGTCCAAGCGATGCGCATAGTTTCATCCATAGCTACCCCAGCTTTTTCACACTCGTCAATGTCTCTAAGAATCGTAAAAACGGTTTCTTCATGTTCAATATTTAAAAAGACGGTGTCCAGCTGAATTTCGCATATCCCCACCTCATACGAATCACGACCCAATTCAATGTGCCCATGGAGTTCTGTTACAAAGTTGGCTAGCGTGTTGTTAGGGTGTACAGACAGGGACGAGGAGGACGGGAGTGTGACGTAGAAATGGTTAGGAGCCATGTTGCATACTATTTAAGCTTCATTATTGCATCAGCTTTTATATAGGTGTTGAAGCTTTCTGGGTACCCTAGCCATTTCACCAGGTACATTTTTCTCCTTCCTGAACCTTTGCTTCCTAAAATTTTCTCAATTTTAAACACATTTTTTTCTAAATTAAACGCAACTTTCTGCAATTCCTCGCGGTAAAAGCCTCCTGAGATTTCTTCCCCATTCAAATCTTCAATGTAATACATCATTATCACACCTTTAGGTCTCACAGCCCTAACTTTAAAAATCTCGCGTGTCCATCCTTGCTCAAAACCCTTTGCGAATTTATTCCCCGAACGCGACAGCCTTACATAATCATTGGTTTTGAAGCGCACAGAGTGTGGTGGTGGTGGTGGTGGTGGTGGTCCATCTCTTCTCGGGAGCGTACCTCTTTCTAAAACTTCGTTAGGTGTTGCCCCAATCGTGCGATGGTGTGAGCGGTTGTAGGATGATGCCAATGGTTCCAGAATGTCTAGAAATCTGTATGTGTTTTTATGTGTAAAATAACGGTGCATGCGTTCCTTTATGGTGCGCTGAACTCTTTCAGCTAAAGAAGCCTTATGTATAGAATTGGTTGTGTAATAGCTGATATTAAACTCTGTCAACATATTCTGAAAAGCACGGCCTATAAACTCCTTCCCCATATCCGTACAAAAATAGCCAGGAACCCTGTTTTCTTTTAACATTAGCGTTTTGGTGGCTTTAGCAACTGTTTCAGGTGATTTATTTTTCAGAGGAACTAGCCACAGATATCTAGAGAATACGTCTATTATGAATAGAATGTAGCGGTAACCATCGTTATACACAGAATATCTTTGCATGTCTGTTAAATCTGCTTGCCAAATAGAATCAATCGAGGAAGCCGTTGTCTTGGCTGTTTTAAACCTTTTTCTCACAGGCTTATGAAGCGTATAAGCGTCCTGCTCCCTCAAAAATCTTTCAACATCTTTTTTTCCTACTCCGTAAACGTGCAGTCTATCTACGCCGCCGTAAGAGGATGGGGTAGAAATGTCATAATAACGTTTAGTTAATACGTTAGCCATTTGCGTATTTTAGAGGCAGGTGGGTAGGGTTGGTTTAACCTCTTCTTCCTCTTGAAAGGTGTTACCGCAGGGGGTGACGGCGTCTTCAATTGTGCCACAGACGTTGCGTGTTCCAAGTCTTTTAACCTGTTCAGATTTCCTATCAACGTTTTAGGGACATTTATTTGTTGTAGTCTTGCTTTAATATGCTTCCATCCTGATGGTGATGGCCTATCCCACTTTCTCACCAGATCATGGACAATGTCTACGATATTCGATCCCTGTACCTTTGATCCTTCCACAATGATCTCCCCTGTATCGGTCCATTGTATGGCGGGATCCTCATTCAATAGATTATAAAGACTTAAGCCTTTACTCCTCAATGTAAGTGGGAGGGTATATTTTTAATACATGTTCGATATGTTGTGTGGCTAATCTTTTTGGTTGATCAGCTGTATCGTCGGGTACAGGTCCTATGTCGCCATCGTCCCCCGTGCTGTGCCTAATAACCACAGGAATCTCCGTAGGGCTCTTATAATTTTCGTACTCGTGAAGAAATTTCTGCAGAGCTTCTTGGTATAAGATTCTTTTCTCATCAGGTGTTTTTTCACTGTTTAATAGGGCTAACAATTCGCTTTCCATTCTTTTAAGTCTGCTTTTACGGGGATCTAGATCCGTGTCTCTTTGCAGTGAAGCGTACACCTCGTGGGGAATCACTACCACTTTCTTCATTATATTAATCTAGTCAGTAAAGGGCCCAAAACTGAAAATAAGATGGGGAGAAATGACCCTCCTGTTTGCACAATAACTCGTTTTTTCTTCGCTACAGTTTGACTTTTACGAGCGAGTGTACGTATTATGTTCTTGTAGCGGCGTAGGCGAGCCTTCTGATGGGTTTTCATTGATACATTGCAATTTATAACGTTAAGACAGATTTCACAGATGCATTTTAAAAAGTCGGCGTCGATATTTTTAATAAACATCTGCTGCATTGCCCGGGGCAGTCGATGATAGATTTTTATTAATTCATGGTATTTCTTTAGTCTCTTTGTCATTCTGGAATATACACCGTTTCAGGCTCGTTTGGAAATATATTCGTTCGCAGAAGCACTCTAAACGTGTTTCGCGGATGAAGGTCGCAAAGCAAATATCCGTAACGCGTGCTTGTAGCTTCTTTATAAACTTCCAAAAACTCCTTACGCTGATTCGGGAACATTTGATTGGCTAATACCCCAATTTGTGATACATCTCTACGTTGCGCGAATAAGACTAGATATTGCGTATTTAACGACACATCGCGCATGTATCTATTTTTGAAAAATAGATTCTGATTGATGAAGAACACGCTTATGTTAAGATGGTGGGAGTATACTGTAAATGTCTCGGCAAACGTTTTATCCATCTCCAACATGAGATCGTCAATTACAATGATTGTATGTTCAGTTCCCTTTAGCGAATTAACGTCATATACACCTTTGTGGAACAAAATATCATCTTGGTACTCGTTGAACACTGATTGATACGTCGAATAGCACCATATAACTTTATGCACAAATTTCGAGAACATCTCGCCCTTTTCTTTAATGATTTTAAGCATAAACACAGTTTTACCACATCCTGTAGGTCCAGATATAATACATGTGGATGGGCTCGTGAATCTGAATTTTTCTACAGAGTCCATTTCTAACACGTCACACTCCTAAGTGGGTCATTTACAAAATATTACAAATTTTGAGTGCTGATCCTTATATTTCTTCTCCCACAGAACCGACGATGAGGTAGAGCACCCTATCATTACGGATGACGATGACAGTGTAGTTGTGATCTCCTCCCCTGAACCCTCACCAGCGATACAGGTTGCACGTCCAAAGCGGAGGTATGAGAACCCCACATCAGGTATAAAGCGCCGAAATACGTACCTGTTGCAGCAGACCCCCAACCCTCAACCTCTTACGCAACAACCTCCCCAGCAGCAGCACCTAATATACCCCCTTATTCCGCCCCCCGTTCTGTTAAGTCTACAATAATAGATCCCCAACCCTCCTACGCAACAGGGCCCCCATCAGCAGCACCTAATATACCACTAATTCCGCCCCCCGTTCTGTTGAGGATGTTATTACGTTCGAGTTAGTGCGCCGCAGCCCCCACCCCCGCCTTGACTAGAAATCGGTATAGAGTCAGGGTCGACCCTAGAGCCCTGTATAGCAATGGAATTGAGCGCGGGATACGCAGGGTAGTACAGCATATTATAGAGTTTGCTCTTCAGAATCGCGACGAGCGTGAGGTCAGGACGAGTCTGTCCTTTGGGTTCGGGTCAGATGACGGTGATGTAGACGATTATTGGGTGATAGTACCGTTTAGACGTTTGGCTGCTGAAGATGTAGAATATATATTAGGGCGTATAATGCAAGCCGTCCAAAGTAGTATAGCCTTCAATATGGACAACTTCACGGTAAATATTGACCGTGTATTCCGTGTTGCGGGTCATAGTGCCATACCGTACACTCTTAACTTCAATTCTCCAACTATTTACCGAAGGCATATAAACGTCGATCGTGGTTGCGGCTTTATAGCAGTACTCTTAGCACGTATGTTTACTGTACAAAATACACGGACTCAAAAAATTTGGCTGCCTACGATCGTTGAGCGTGCCCGTAAACTAGCTGTAGACTGTGAACTTGAATTTGACTGTAATATGGGTCCTGAAGAGCTGAGAAAGGTAGAACAGGAAATGAATGTGCGCATAGTTATATTTGGTTTGGATGATCGCCGCCGGACTGTGTATGTTTTTAAAAGCTGTGTGAGAGATCGTACAAGGCCCCTACTTATTTTAGGATTGTCAGGAACAACGTATCTCCCCATCCGTAATATAAGGGGGCTTTACGCGAGTTATGACAAAAGTCGAAAATATGGGAGACATCATGATTTGTGTAAGGGGTGCCTCGAGTTTGCGGATGATATAGTGAGACATTGTAAAGAATGTCACATGGTATGTGAGCAGTGTAAAAGCACCAAATGTGAAAGCCGTGTAGTTGAGAAGAGAGACTGTGATGTGTGTAGACGCACATTTTTCAATAATAGCTGCTTTGATCTCCATAAATCAATTGGTACGTGCAGGAAAATGAGAATCTGTGAATGTGGTATGTTTCACACAATGGATAATTGGGGAAAATTTAAGCACAAGTGCGACGTAATTCACTGTCCTACATGCCAGGAGGAATATAAGGCGGATGGAGTAAAGCATGTGTGTTATATGAAAGATGCTAAGCCTAAAAATAACCCTTGTATAACTGTGTACTACGATATAGAAACATATACGAACGCTGAAACCAAAGAGGTAATTCCACATTTACTTGTGAGCCAGACCATCTGTGATGAGTGTATGGGTATCGAATGTGACGAGTGCCCCAAATGCGGTAAACGGACAAACGTTTTTAAAACGAATGTCAGCGATAGTCCTGTGAAACTATTTGTGTCCTATATTGTCAAGTTAGCCGACAAGTTCAAAAAAATGACTGTGTATATTCTCGCCCATAACGGGGCAAAGTTTGACACGCAGTTCCTTTATAAGGAGTTGCTTGAACACGAATCCTCTGAGATATTTACAGGTGATCCATTGAAAAGAGGCAACAAATTAATACAGATGCAGATAAGAGGCAATGTACAATTTAAAGATACTTTATTATTCACACCTTGTAAATTAGCAAAGCTACCCAAGGTGATGGGAGTAGCAGCTGAAGTTTCCAAAGGATACTTCCCATACACTTTCCTCACCAGCGAGACTTTAAACTACGTAGGCCCACCACCCCCCAAACATTATTTTGACTGCATGGATGAACGTGAAGACTTTGATCGATACTACGACAGTTTTAATGAAAGTAACCCTTATAATATAGCTGATGAATGTGAGCGTTATTGCGTGAATGATGTGCGCGTGCTTAGAGTATGTTTCCAGGCCTTTAGAAGTATGTACATAGCCCGTTTCAAATGCGATCCACTGCAAGTCGCAACCACCATCGCATCATTATGTTTTACGGTGTTCAAGAATAACTTCATGCCTAAAGACACCTTAGCCATTATTCACCGAAACAACCCCCGCAGTTACGGACACAAGGCTATTTACTGGCTCATACACCTGCAGCAACAAACAGGTGTATACATAAAGCACGCCCGCAACACGGGTGAAGTACCCATTAAGATTAATGGACGTGTTTTTTGGGTTGATGGGTTAAGTGAAAACCGTGTCACTGGTGTGAAGACTGTGTACTCCTTTAACGGTTGCTGGTGGCATGGATGCCCCCGTCCTGAGTGCGGAGTCACCGGAGATATCAACGGTAGGTCTCCTGCCGACTGTCTTGCATCGACCCGCACCCGCGATCAACTTATAGGATCACAGTTCACTCACAAAGTCTTGTGGGAGCATGAATATGATGCACGGATGGAGACAGACGATGTATACCGTGAGGAAATAAAAACGATCAAGCGTTCAATGGTGCTGGATCCTCTCAAATGTGGTGATAGCTTGTTTGGAGGACGTACAAATCCTTTCAGACTATACTTCCCACCTACGGAGGGCGTGAAGCTCCATTACTACGATTTCTGTTCTTTATACCCATACGTGATGAAGAGCAATCCGTACCCCGTGGGCGCTCCTGAGAAACTGGTGGGCCTAGCCTACCATCCATCAATGAATTTTCAAAAAATTTGAATGATCATTACTTTGGGCTCTCTTTCGTAGACGTACTCCCCCCACGCAATTTATGGATGCCGATCTTACCTGTCGTTATCGACGACAAGCTCATGTTTCCCCTGTGCGTGAAGTGCGCGGAAGAGGATAACGGCGAATGTAACCATATACCCCACCAGCGTAAGATCAGAGGCGTATATACAAGTCCTGAGCTGGCCCTAGCCGTACGCCATGGTTATAGAATACTGAAGATACACGAGGTGTGGAGGTTTCAGAAGCTCCCCAACCTTTTCACACCATATATAAACGCCTTTTTGAAGGATAAGGTTGAAGCATCAGGGTATCCGCGAGGAGTTGATACCGAAGATGAAAAGTCTGCCTATATTCAACGTTACCGCGACCGCGAAGGTATACAACTTGATCGTGTCCAAATTGTAAAGAATCCTGGCAAGCGCTTTAGTGCAAAATTGTGTCTAAACAGTCTATGGGGAAAATTTGCGCAGAATACCGGCAGAGGGAACATTCATTTGGCACAAAGTTATAGCGATGTCTGGGATTATGCCAATGCCCCCGATAAAGAGGTCATGGAGATCGTGAATGTAGGTAATACTTACGTAATAAAGTACAACAACACTGAATTTGCCACAGATACCTCAAGGGTTACAAACATACCTGTGGCGAGCTTCACAACAGCCTACGCCCGTATAAAACTTTGGGGTCTATTGCATTCTCTTGGGCGGAGAGTATTGTATGCCGATACAGATAGCGTGATATTCACAGAGAGGGAGGGTGATTACATGCCCGCTATTGGGGAGTTCCTCGGCGAGCTCACTGATGAGATCAAGGATGAGTATGGGGACGACGCATACGCCGACTCTTTTATCTCAACAGGACCTAAGACTTATGGGGTACGGGTCAGGGTAGGGGATGAAATGAAATATATCGTGAAGGCAAAGGGTATTACGCTCAACCATGCGAATCGGGAGGTTGTTAACTTTGAGTCGTTGAAGGATCTAGTATGTTTGGAACCTCACCAACTAATTGTAGGCACCCACAATTTTCGGGCGCAGAAGCTGGGAGGCGTGAAGGAACTTAGGGGTACGATGGTGTGCCGTAACACCTATAGGAAACGTTACCAGTTACCTGGCACCTATGATACCGTACCCTTTGGATACCAATGATGCTTCTAACTCACACGTCTTGTATATAATCGTATCTATTTGTAAATATATATATATTATAACTTGAATATCTCGAATCGTATTTGTAAATATATGAATATCTCAATAAATCAAATAGCGTTTCACTTTCTCCTTGTGTGTGTGTGTGTGTGTGTGTGTGTGTGTGTGTGTGTAGGTGAAAGTTCTAAGCTCCGCCCACTGCGTGAGTCATGCTACTATCTGGGAGTCCCTGCGTGGTCAGTCGACCGCAGTAAGCCCGAGAGATCAGACGTGTATTCAGATCAGACGTATATTGAAATGGCTACCTTTAATATTGCTTGCACAACGTTTATGAAATGGTATTCAGTAAAGTGTGAGGATGTGGTGGATACCGAAAAACTTCCTATTCCCCCCTCCTATGCCTCTTTTAAAGCCACATTGGATTGTGCGAAGTTCCAAGATGTACAAATACTCTACGGATGTTCTGGTGAGACTGTTGAAGGCTTTCGTTGCACAGACGATGTGCTGAAGTATGCTGCAGGGCTAAACTTTATAAAGTCTCACATACACCGTGAAGTAAAAGAAACAACGCGTGCAGAAGAGAAGCAGCAGGTATGGATAATGAGCCTTGTGGATGGGTGGTGTGACAAGCGGTATTACGTCATGCTACACCATGTCGATTACTCATACCCTACGTCTGAAAATGTGAATCTCGTGATCATGGACAATCTTAGGTGTTTTTATCACTATATTAACGTATATCATGATGAGGTTCATAGTGAGGTTGTGGCTAGTGCCATGCGTGAGTTTTTAACAGATTTTAGAGACGAGTATCGTTTGATGGGTAGAAAGGAAAAATATGAGCATATGTTCCTCTCAAATAGTGCGCCGGAGTGTGGAGATGATTAGCGCCTAGTTCTTATCCAAAGTGCGTAGGCTGGTAGTGACGAAACGGAAAAACAAATATGTGCAACAATTCGAGTCGTACGAACATGCCCATTCACGTATCATCGAGTCAGCCGCCCGTCGAACCGTTCCTGCCTGTGCCTCACACGGCTCATAGTTATCTCAGAGCTTGAACCGAGTAGACGTGCGCTCCTCGAATACGATGGAACTTCCTTTGAGCAGCATTCTCAACGCCTCGTACGATGTGTCCGTGACGAAATCGTTGCGCGTGTTCAGGCGTAATTCCGGTACCATTAGCTATGTACTGGAAACGGAATGTAGACCGACAAACAAACGGGTTTATTTAAGTATCGAGGAGATGAATAGAATCTTTGTGATAGTTGATAAGTGGTGTGAAGATCGTTATAAAATACCTGCTAACGTAGGTACAAGAAGAGAGCAGATTAGTGACGCGCCCTCATACGCCGTTGTATGTACGTTGTGTATAAATAACGATCGGCCGTGCATTGATATAAGGCTGATGTGGAAGAATGCTTCTGATAATAACGCTCTTATTCCTACGCGAAACCGTTTCATCCTCGACAGAATGTTTGAAATCGTCGGATTCCGTAAACTGAAACCTATATTAGACGCGCGTGTTACGGATATGCTTTATTTTGATACAGTTCTTGAATACGCATACACTGCTCTGCTCGATGGGTTTACCGAGTGTAGGACTGGTGAGAATGGTCTAGTGCTGGATGTTTATTTAAAAAGTTTAGACTCTTTGAAATACCATGAACTTTGGTACAAAGCAATTGATCGGTACAAGGCTGAGCTCACCTACACCGTTCACCCTGAAGAACTATTTCTTTATATAACGCGCAGTTGCCGTAACGATTTAGAAGATTATTTCAATTGCCGTTATGTTGAGTGAAGAGTTCACGATTGAAAAGCTCGAGTCGGTAGAAATAAACCCTCGATTGGAAAAGCATTCTTATAAACTTGTGTTTAATAATGTAGCTAACGATGAACTCTTTGTGCGTGCTTTTGATTGTATTCTAGACGTATTTAAAGATGACTTGCCAACCGGTTGTAAAGTGGGGACAAAAATAGTACTGAACGATATGAAAGCCATTCATATCGAATACAGGTTTCCCTATACTTTAAGCGGTGAAATATTATTAAGCCGCATAGACTGCGTAATGCAGAGCAATAATGATGTAATTGTAAACTCGATTAAGACCGATTTTAGTATTTTGAAAAAAAAGTGAATTGTATATATATATTTTGCTTGACGATTATACGCATATTTCTATTGATTTGTGTTTATATATATATATATATATATTTTGCTTGATATTTCTCCTGTACTGTTATGTACATATTGAAGTGTATATGAAATGTATATTTTATTTTATATATCACCATAATTGTGTGTGTGTGTGTATATTTCTCCTGTACTGTTATGTACATATTGAAATGTATATGAATAATTTATTTGAAATGTATATTTATTTTATATATAATTATGTGTATATATTTCTGTTATGTACATATTGAAATGTATATGAAATGTATATTTTATTTTATATATATATATATCCATAATTGTGTGTATATATTTCTGTTATACGCATATTCCTCAAATGTATATTTATTTCTATATTTATTATAAAAAAGAATGATGCAATGTTGTTTATTGTTATGCCTTCTACTACCGGTATTCTGTATACAACAGGTATCTGGCAATTTAAGCCTTCTAAGCCAACTGGCTGATTAGGAGTCTATAATAGTGTATACAATGTATCTGGCAATATTTAAGCCTTCTAAGCCAACTGGCTGATTAGGAGTCTATAATAGTGTATACAATGGTATACTTGGAATACATGGCTATCTGGCAAACTCAGCCAACTGGCTGATTAGGCGTATATAATAATAATGTATGCAATAATACTGCTAAAAGAGGTATCTGACAACATTTACAGCCAACTGGCTGATTAGGAGTCTATAATAATATAATGTATGCAATAATACTGCTAAAAAGAGGTATCTGACAACCATACAGCCAACTGGCTGATTAGGAGTCTATAATACAGTCATAATAATAATGTATGCAATAAATACTGCTAAAAGAGGTATCTGACAACCAGCCAACTGGCTGATTAGGAGTC